>JAMLFY010000007.1:12299836-12529166 GCA_030441495.1 Dalbergia oliveri
GGTAAGGGTTGATATAGCTATGTATATGATTGTTTTGCCATTGAATAATACGATTAAGTTGCATTGCTATTTTATTACGACCTATAATTTTAGGTTCAAATTTATCTACTCAGAGAGAACACATTTTATGTTTGTCACGAAAGAAATGCTTATATTTATACACACACACACACACACGCACACACACACACACACCTCTAAGACCAAGCAAAGTTAAAGTAACAACTATTCACTATATGGTTATGACTTAAGCATAGCTTTATGGTAGGAAGGGTGTTACATTATGGTATCAAGAGAGTTTATCCCTGTTAGAGCTAGGGATGGTCTGACTTGCTTCTAAGCATACTCTGAAATTCATTGTCATAAGTAGGATTTTATTTGCTGAGATAAAAAGTAGAACTTTATATGCATGATTGCTTACTTTTGAAGTAGTTAGTAACTATCATGTTTAGCATTGTATTGAGCCTGATCAACTCAATGCCTTTTGCTTGGTGTGATAGGAAACTAATAACTTCGGGTAGGCATAGTAGGACTAGCAATAGCAATGATGATAGGTGCTTGAGGAGGAAGCTTAAACGTTATGAGTGATTTTTGGAATATGACCTAGACAATCAAGGAGCAAGCTATGGTTGCAAGCTAGATGAGCACCATTAGGCGGTAAGCTCATAAAAAATATTGGAAAAGGCCTACTATTGTTGCATTACAAGGAGCAAAAGCTCACCCAAAATTTGAGGAATAAACCCAGACAAGGCTGGAAAAGGGATTAAGTAATAGAGGATAATCTTTGAAGTATCAAAGTGATCGGACTCTTAGAAAGTGGGTTATGCTGCGGTGTATGGATGTAGAATGCTGATTACTAGTGGATAGATACTAGAATGATAGTTGATGAGGTGAATATTGAAATGACTTAGGATTTTAGTTAAGGATGTTCTACGAGGAGTATTTCCTCCTTCCAAATGATAAGGAATTGGAAATTCCTAAAACTACACTAGGGGAACATGACGTGCTTAGTACAATGCAAAGTTTGGTGAGCTTTCCACAACTTTGTAGTGTAAGGTTAATGAAAAGTTGGAAATGTGTTAAGTATGAAGGAGGCTTAGAGATGACCTTTTGGCAATGGTGGGACTAACGGAAATTAGGGACTTCACTGCTTGGGGTGAACAAAGGTGCTCTAGTAGAAGAGTACAATGGGAAGTTATCAATGGCTTGAAGAAGGCTAACACCATATAGTATAAGGTTCAAGCCTACACTACCACCACAAAAGGAATTTTCCTTATGGGCATGGAAAAGGGAAGCAATCACAAAAACTATTGCATAATAAGGGATGCCTAGAATATGGAAGGAATTATGGTGATAAAACATGTTTAGTTGGACAATATGTTTGTTATTAATGCAGGAAGCTAGGTCACAAGATTAGGAAATGTCTAACTAGGGACCACCTCTATCTAGTCCACAACAACGGGACGTGTTTTGCTATGAATGAGAAGATGCTGCATTATTGAAGGACCCATTCAAGAGGACGGATGTGGAAAGTCTAGTAGTGAAGGATACATGCTGTGGTTGCCTAGTGGTGAAAGAAGGTAAACAAGAAATTATAATAGATATCGTTAGTTTGAGAATACTCTTACGTAATTTCAAGAGATACTAGAATTTTCCATACAAGGGAAGATAGAGTTCTCTGTTGAATTGGTTCAGGAACGGGTCAATTTCAGTAACTCCTTACCAATGTTTCCTTTGGAATTAGTAGAATTAGGAGCAGATTCATAAGCTATTAAGTAAACATTTTATCTAGTCAAGTGCTCACCATAGGGAGCTCCTGTGCTATTGGTGAAGGAAAATGACAAAGGTATGAGGCTATGTATTGATTACAGCAATTGAACATGGTGACAATCAAAGAACAAGTATCATCTTCCAAGGATTAATGATCTCATGGATCAATTAAAGGAAGTGATAGTATTCTCAAAGATTGATTTGAGATTGAGATACAACCAGATTCTAGTTAGGAAGAAGATATTCCTAAGTAGTGTTATTCAAGTGGCCTCTAATGAACTCAATAGGGGGGTGAGTTTAAAACTTTTTCTTAAATATCACACTTAATTACTTTTTCAAAAAGCTTTAAATAAATGACTAAAAACTTAATTTAATGGATACAAATACAAGAGATATGAGAGTGTAATCATGTCTATGAAAAAGATTAACAATAAAATGAAAAGTAAATTTGCAACAAACGTAAAAGAGATAAGGGGAAGAGAGATTGCAAACTTGGTTTACCTGGTTTGTCACCTTGTGTCCTACATCCAGTTCTCTTAAGCAACCCACTTAAGAGTTCCACTATCACTTTAATCTTTACAATTGAAGAGTACTCTACACTTGGGAATCACCCTTGTGTTTGAGTTCTTCAAGAACCAAGAGAGAAGCCCCACCCTTGTACACAAACTTGAAAAAGTATTAACAAGAAATCACTATCGAATAGAGTAGATATTACAAATTGAAGCCTTATAAGGTTTTTCAAGAATAAGACAATTTGGCCAAGTTTTGATCACAAAGATTGATGATTGAGAATGATTGAACAATGATCTTTTTAGTATGTTTTCTGTGTGTTAAAGAGTGTTAAAGGAAGGTATTATAGTAAAAACAACTGTGTGAGCCATTGTGGATTAGCCTCAAGAGATGCCTAAGAGATGTGTCTCTTCAAAACACACCTCTTTGCAAATTTCAGGCCATAGTAATCGATTACATAAAATGGTAATCGATGACAAGTTTAAATTTTGAAAACCTACGTTAAGTTCCCGTAATCGATTACATTCTGTGTAAATCATTACATAGTTCAATTTTCAAATTCCGGGCATTTGACGCCCTTAATCATTATTATGTGGTAATCGATTACTTGATTCCAAAAATTGAAAATATAAGTTTTAACACACTTTTCATTCTCAACATCATTTAAGCATTCTTTTCTCAAATCATGCTTATCTTGTAACAAACTAAAACAAATTTTTCATAAGAAACGATTAAATTCTTTTTAAAACAGATTTTCCTTAAAATTAACTTATTAACTTAAAAAAAAAGGCCAAATAAACTTACTAAATAAAAACCTTTTAACAATTTAATCTAAGTCCTAATTATTCTAACCATGACTTGATCATTTGTCTCTATCATATCTTAAATTCCATGTTCTTGTGCTTCCACCTTTTTGTAATATGTATTTTGGCATCATCAAAACCTACAACATCAATTCACAAGTAGGCTATGGGCATTACGGATATATAACCATCTTCCATGACTAATGCCCTAAAAATATTCATGGACTAACATGCAGTTTGATCTTCCATCCTTTTCTCAATAAGTTCATGATTGTTCATAGATGATATTCCCATCTATTCGAGGGTTGAGGAAGAACACAAATAACACCTTAGTAGTGCTATAGATCCTGTTTATCAAACTCCTATTGAAGTGCTAGTTTTGGTATAAATAAGATTTCCGGGTCATATGTAGTATCATGGAATGAGTCGTAGTGGGCCCAGCAAATATCGAAATAGAATGAGAATGTACCACCGCTACCATGGAAATTTGAAATTTTGAAATTAAATAATTGTATAAAGGATGTACGCCCAGCTTCGCCGTTAGAGTACAAATGACCGAAATGCCCTGGTAAGGTCATTTTTATCCGAAACTTTAGGACAATTGCCCCGCAGTTGAACCTGTTAAGCCTATGTTTGAAGTTGTAATGATACTGTTATGAATGATATCCAAGTGTAAAACTCGCTTTAAAAACTTTCTGGACCAAAATGACCAAAATACCCCTGCGGTTCTACGCGGAAGGTGCCGTTTAAGCCCAAATTTTCCAGGAAGTTTAGAATGATGTTTTTGAGCAATATTTGATGTTTAGTCAGCCCATCTGTTTGGACAGTTTTAGTGCAAAATTACCATTTTGCCCCTAGAATAGTGTACAGTGAGCTAAGGACGCAATTAAGCAAACCTAAGCAATATTAGGCTCTAATCAAAGATTAATTTATTTTCGATAATTAATCTAGAGTCAAAATAATTTATTAAGGTTAATTAGAACCTAAGATTGCTTAGTTAAACTCTAATTGCATTCTTTAATTCAAGATTCCTAGTCATGGAATCTTGAATAGTGTTTTCTCTCTCCAATTCCTTAAATTAAGGAATTGTGCCATACCTCATTTGACCAAAAAATTATTTTAAATTACTAATCTAGTAAGATTGCTCTCCTAATCAAGTCTTGACCTTCCTAATTACCAATTACACCACCTAAACACCTTCTTATAAACTCCTAATCAAAAGCCTAATCAAAGACACACTTAAACACATCCTTAAACCACAATTACATGAACAAAAATCCCTCTCCCTTGGCTCACAAGGCTTGCCAAATCCCACCCAAAAAGGGTGCCACATGTTGATTTTTGTTGCACTCCAAGCCTATGCCTTAGGCCATGCTTTGCCACATACCTTCATGCCCAACACCATGCCTAGGACCATGCTTTCCAAGAGATATTTTCTCTTCTCTCATCTCTTTTGGCCCACTCCTCCTCCTCCCAAGCCATCCACAAGTTTTCATTCTTCTATAAATAGATCAAGTTTGAAAGCCCTTTGAATGTTTACACATTTGCAAAGCTTAAACCTTCTTCCCAAAACTCAAAGAGCTTCTTTTCTCTCTCTCCTTGGCCGAGTTTTCTAGCAAGGTTCCAAAAAGGATTTCCTTCTTTTTCCTCTCAAGAAACAAAGCTTTCCTTCTACCTTTTCAAGACTTCTTTAGGTAGGGGTTATGTCTTAATGTTTTTGCTTGTGTTCTTCAAGAAAGTTCTAGTTTCTCTTGGTTCAAACTCCTTTCTTCATTTCTTTTTCATTTTCGGCCAAGAGGCCATTTTATGAGAATGACATGAGCTTGATGATGAGGTTTCAAGATAATGACTTGTTGATGTCTTGTGAGAAACCTCTAAAGCTTGAAACAACTTGGTCTTGGACCATACATGTTTATGTTTCCTTTTTTTCCTTGGCTTTATTTTTGGTTCTTTCCTTTTCCTCCTTAAATGATTTCGGTTTCCTTTGCCTTTGTTTGAACAAGTTTGCTAAAAATGTAAAGTAGATCACACAAGTTTTGATAAAGGAAATTAATCCTATGTTTTCAAAGAAGCTTAAGCTTACCCTTGCCAACCTTAAAGTTGGTCGGTCGTTCTAAGAGTTTTACTCTAGATTGAAGCCCATGAGCAATAAAATAAAGAATATGAGTAGTTCTATTTATGTTTGTCTTGTTTAATGTTGATGTTTTGGTTTTAATCCATTTTCTTGAGCTTGATGATGAAGTTCAAACCAAAGACTTCTTTGAAGGCTTGGTGTAAGAACTCTAAAGCTCACCTTTGATTGATAGATACATGTTAGGTTGAGGTTTTGATGTTCCTAAAGTCTTGCAAGAGCTCTAGTTAAGTTAAAAATAAGTTGCATTCATGTTTAGTTATGCTTTGCATAGCATGTTTATTTCCAATGTCATCACTAAAATCCCAAGAATAACTAAGAGGACTTGCATTGTCATGTTTAAATTCCCAAGCTTGCATTTCATGTTTACATTTCAAGTCATCACTTAATCTTGAAAGATATAATAAGATTGCATCTCATGTTTATTTTATGCTCTCACTTTACTTTCTAATGAAGAATAAAATGAGTGCATATCATGTTTAAGTTTATGTCATCACTTAAGCCTCCTGAGAGCTCAAAGACTTGCCCTAAGTATCTTCAAATGGGAACCTTTAAATGAAAAGGAATGGATGTGTCTTAGTATGATACGATGATGGTTTGATTTTGTAAAATGTAAGGATGATCTTAGGTAAATGTTGGAAAGCTGTTTATAAGGTCTAGGTGCATAAATGCCTTGGGATGTGTCAAAAATCATGTTTCTAAATTCCTGTAAGGTTTTAGAAATCGATTACTAGGCCGTGTTCATGATCGAATAAGAGTGGCTTTTTGAAGGATTTCTGGTCTTCATAATCTTACCATGAAATGTAATTGATTATCAAGGTTGTTCTTCATGCTCAGAACTGGTCTTCAAAACCCAGGAATCGATTACTATGTGTAATCGATGACCTTGATGTTCTTTTCTATTTTAAAAGATTAACCCTAAGTAATCGATTACTCCCTATGTAATCGATTAATCCGTTGTTTTTGAAACCCTAGACAGAATTTAGTCCTGGTAATCGATTACCAGGCACATGTAATCGATTACTAGAATGCCTTTTTGCTCCTGAAATTGTCCTAAGAGAAAACTAGCAACTCGTGTGCACTTATAACATGATCTATGTGATTACGTGTTGATGAACACTTTTGGTTTTTGTCTATCCTTGTGGCCACTTGGATAAATTCTATTTAAGTTAGAATGTGTAATATCATGCTTGAGCGAAGTGAGGAATGCTTTTGGAGGATTGGAAAGACTAAACAAAATAGGAAGGAATTGGAACTAAAATCTTAACACTTAATAATTTAAGAATAATAACTTCTATTTGAGCATAATTGAGCTTAAGGAAGCATGGTACATAATTAATATTAAGCCTAGGAGTTGAGCATAGAACCTTAGGCTAAGGAGAACTTAGAAGAAGACTTAAGATAGACTTCTAGTAATCCCCATGGTTGAATAACTATTCTTACGAATAATCTATATAATGTGTTGATGGATTAGTGAGCTTAATGTTAGAAGAACTATGAAGAATAATTCCCCTGAGATATGATAAAGACTTGCTATGGGTAATAAGATTACTAGAAAAGAATTCAAGACCCTTAAAGGCCAAGCATAAGACACCATGAGAGCAGGTGTGATGTGAGCATTAGAGAGAGTGTATTCTTGATGACATGAATATGATTACATTTCAAGTACGAAACCTTATGTGAATGATTTATATGTTTATCTGATGAAGTGTTGTGCCAAGTATTTAGGATGCATGAGGTTTCAAAATATGAATGAGATTGAGGAATACGGTCATGTGAACTAGAAAGTTATTGAATTGAGAAAGTTCCATGAAAATGATGCATGTGATCGAGATTATGTGCATGACTCAAATTTGAGGAAATTCCTAGAGGAGCGGTTATGCCACCAAATTTCCGTATTTGAGGGACATAAGAAAGTTTTTGAAGAAAAATGATGTTCTATGATATGCCGAGACGTGCTTCTGCTTCTTAAGGAGAAGGAGAACGCAAGGCATAGGCATTAGCCTCCAAGCGGACAAGTCGGTTGGCTTTAACCAAGTCGAGGCGTTTCGAAGAAGGAAAATATATGATGTTTAAGGTGACACACCGAGATGTACTTCTCCTGCTCGGTGAGGAGAAAGGTAAAACCGTGAGGGCATAGACATTAGCCTGCCAAAGCGGACAAGTCGTTGGTCTTAACCCAGTCCGATGCGTTTCGAAGAAGGAAAAAGTCCCATGATGGGTGATCCTCAGGCCCCCTACCCGTACTCCGTGACCGGGATTATGATGAATATGATTATGTTTATGATTCGCTTATCAAGAGGATAAGTAAGAACTAGTGACGACTAGTTAAGGTATGAGCTCATAGCCTAGTTTAAGGGGTGCGGTTACTATTATGTTTGGTGTCACAAGATTAAGATGAAGGACGATATTCAAGGAAAAGTTTCATGCCACTTAAATGTTATTTGATTTTGTTGAATTGCCTAAAGAATTGCCATGCATCCATGAGCTATTATGTTGCATACATGCATTAAGATTCATTATAAAAGACATGGACCTTGGATAAATATTTTTTTTGAGAAAAACCTCATAATGAACCTATGCATGCTTAACCTTTTCATAATAAACCCAAGGTTCTGGGGACGTAAACGATGACACTAGGATAGAGTTTTCCCTACTAGATTCTTTAGCAAGATTCTCACCCTCTCTCGTTCTTTCCCATTACGTCTTCAGACATCGATGACGTCGTTCGTGATCTTCATTGACCCGCCCATATGGGAGGTGCACTATGACCCCGAGCATCAGTCCTACCACTTCAAGGGTCATTGCAAGGTGCGCGTTTTTGTATACGTGGGTGTCCTTTTGCTTCCCCGTCTCCAGCTACCACTTCGATCCGACTTCACCCTTTGCGATGATTTGATCTTTGAGAGGACGACCCAGAGACGAGCAGACCGTTCATGCCCGTCCCTCCTCATCGGCGCATGCGGATACCTGAGATGTTCCCCGCTCCGACCGGGTGTCATCCTTCTGAGGGTCTTCCTTCCTTTCCTATGGATCTCTGAGGAGCGAGGCACGGTGACCCAGCGAGGCACGCCAAGACGCGTTCAACAGCCCGAGGCGACCACAACGTGGAGGCCATGCTTGTCCCCTTCACTCCCATGCCTAATCTCCGCTTCGTTGGGCTACATCCGAGAGCTTCGTCAATTCACCTGACATCTCCCCATCCGAGGATGACGTCACCAGGTAGGCTTGGAGTGTGAGGGTAGTGCTAGTTGGGTGTTCATCTTTTGGGATTGTTTCATGTATTTGCTTTTATGTTTCTTATGTTATGTTGCTCTACTTAAAGCTCTGCCCACTTATATGGGTAAGACTTTATGATTTCCTTTTCATTTCAGTGGTTATGTACTAAACTATGTTGGTTAATGTTATGAGGAATGTTCCCATGATTGATGTGTTTTTCTTTTATGGCTCTTGTACAGCATGATCTAGTTTATTCTTCACTTTACATTTCGTTTATATGATACGCAAAGGCTTGCATTTTTGTTTCACGTGTCTCCATGAAAAGAAAAATTTACCTGGATTTTCCGTAAGTTAATTTCTAAAAGAGGTTTAAAAGAAGTAATGACTAATAATTAATCTAAATACGTCCTAGGCGTATTAGGTTAAATATTAGGGTATTACAAGGTATATCAAGGGGATTCACCTAAAAAGCCTTACCCTTAACTAATTCTTACCGAAAAGTGTACCTTTCACATGGACAGTGAAGATTTGGTAAAGGTTTTTAGGACCTCAAGTAAAAGTTGACCATTGCACCTATAATGGTCTTGTCAGACCCATATGGTTCATTTGAGGTTTATTGAGGTGAGTCAGGAAAAGGCTTGGGGTGCATTTGATGAAGGACAAAAAGGTGGTGGCTTGTGATTTAAGACAGCTTAAGCCGATCTCAAGTTAGCAACTATATTGTTCACTTCAAAATCTGGAAACGTGATCTATATGGGTATAAAGTTTAGAATGTCTTTTCTAATCATAAAAATCCAAAGTATCTCTTAGATTACAAAGATGAAAACATGAGGCAATAGAGAATGATGGAGTTTATTGAGAGACTTAGGAGTTGGACTTAACTATTAGTCAAGAAGAACAAATGGTAATAGATGCCTTCGAGAAAACCTTTGGGTATTTCTTGGAAGATGATTAAGGAGATAGAGCTAGTAAGGGTTATTTCTCTGAAGCTTAAGTTAGGGATAGAAGAAAGGCCTTAAAATTGTACATTTGGGTCATTAGGATCACAAGTGAAATTAAGAGTGAATATTTCACAAGTCAACAAGAAGATCTAGAATTTCAGAAAAATTATAGTCTTGAGCCTATGTCGGGGCATAACGGTTTTGCACAGAGTGAAAATAGGAGCATGGAGTATCAGGATCACATGTGTGCCGAGAATAGGAAGTTTCATCGTAAATATCTGAGGATGGACTCACAAAGGTAATTTTTCTATAAACCCAGAGTTATAAATGTATAGAGATTTTAAGATGTTTTGACAACAAAAAATAAAGGTGGATGTATCAAGGAATGGTTTCAGAAGTGTTTAACTTCCAAAAGAAAAGATAGAACATTAGAAGCCACTAAGTAAAATCCACCCTTGAACAGATTTCCAATGGGAACTTATCTCAATGGATTTGCAATGGTATTACTAAGGACACAATTAAGATACGATGTTATATAGGTTATCCAAGATAGACCAACTAGGTTTGCACTTTTTCACCAGTCAAAGTTAAGTCATTTCTTGGGAAATTAGTTAAGCTTTATATAGAAGGATAAGTGAGACTACATGGTGTTCCTCTTATTATAATCCTAAAGAGAGATTTGCATTTCACCTCAAGATTTTTGGGAGATTTTGAAAGCTTTCAAGAAAACCTTGTTTCAACATGACTTATTATTCGAGACGGATAGGCAAGCTAAATGGACCATTCAAACATTAGAAGATATGTAGCATGTGTGCTACATTGTGGGAATTAGGACAGCTATCAACCATTAATTGAATTCTCCTATGACAATAGCTATCACACAAGTATTAGAATGGCTCTTTATGAAGCTCTATATGGAAGGAAGTGACAATCGCCTTTATGTTGGTATGAATTAGGTGAGAGTAGTCTTTTAGGACTAGACCTCATTCAATAGACTATTAAGTAGATGAAGAAGATCCGAAGTAAGATTTTGATTACTCAAGTCAGGAAAGATCTATGTCAATAAGAGCAAAGGATAGAATTCCTAGAAGGAGGGCATGTATTGTTGAAAGTTATCTCTATGCCAGGTATAGGTAGAGCCATTAAAGTCTAAAAACTAAATCATCATTTTATAGGTCCTCTTTAGATCCAATGTCATGTAGGTTTAGTGGCATGCTAGAAGTTTAACTCCACGCCTGTCAAAGATTCACGATGTATTCCATGTGCCACAACTTTGAAAGTACAACTCTGTCTAGTCATATACTGAATTTGAATCCTACAATAAGGTGGCTTGATGTTCGAGTTACCACCAATACAAGTAGTAATCGACACTGGAACAACTTTGAAGATTTGTCTCTTTTGTAAAGATTGTGTGTGGAGAGAATGATCCAAGGAGTATACGTGAACTTGAGAAAATGTGAGGACTAAATTTTGAGGGCAAAATTTCTCAAGGGGTAGAATGTAACGACCTAGTTTTAGTATTATTGTGATAAAATGATTAATTGTGAATAATCTATATGGATTTTGAAATTTTACGTACACCTTATGATCACAACAATATGAGGAGTTTGTAAAAAATAAAAATAAAAATTAATTTAATATTATTAAAAATCAATATAATAATATTTTAATTGAGAAATAAAATGAGACCCTATAAAGGTGTAATAATGACATAAATAAAATAATGATAAGGGTAAATAGATATTTTAACCGGTAAAATTTCTTTTGTGTCAACAGGTCTGAAATGATAATAATCGGGACACCAAAACACTTGAATCAGGTATAAATAATGGATATTATCATATTTTATATAATTTTTACTTAGGATGATCAATAAATATACATATTTCCAATACCGAAACAAGGCAAATTGGTCTAAAATAGTGATACCCATTAATTACTTTCCAAGTAAGTGATTTATATATAAAGTAAAAAGAAAATATTTCACTCTTCTTCTCTGTTAGTTTCACGTTTCATTCTTCTTCTCTTTTTCCATCTTCATGTTTTTCTCTTTGAACCTCCATTAAACCACCATATTTCTAAAGGAAACTCTTAGATAAACACCTAAACTAGTTCAAGAATACTTCCTCTACATCATACTCATGCCAAAACCTTGTTTTTCCCCCTCAAATTGCCCAAACAACAGTGTATATAGGGCTTGAAAGTGGGTTTGAGGCTTGGATTAGAGAAGAAAAAGCTAGAGAAAGTTTAGCAAAAAGCTTGGAAGAAAGGTAGGAAAGATTCTAGTATATTGCTTTGTGATTGTTTGGCTATTTTTGCTAATATAAACTCTTGAGATATGGTTGGAATTATGTTTATGAAATCTGAAATTTATTTTCAAGATTCATATATATCAGTTTTTAGAGGTAATTGATACAATAGATATATGTTTTATAGTTCAAGAACATTTGTGGATTGATTGAATTAATATAAGAGATTTGTTAAGAAATGAAGAGATTTTGATTCATAGAAGAAAAAGCTTGAAGTTCACCCAAGAACTTGGTTTCTTTTCCTTGAAAGTTACAAGAATTATCACACAAGTGGTTTTATAAGTTTTGAATGATATAAATCTCATAAAAGATTAGGAAGACTTCCAAAAAAATCTCATTACAATTTAGGCTTTCAGGAAATGTTGTTAAACAGATTTTATAAATATCTCATTACAGTTAGCAGATTTTATAGAAAAATCTCATAACAATTAATAGATTTTATAGAAAATCTCATTACAGTTTATAGATTTTATGGAAAATCTGGATGTTTAAATTTTCTTTAAGAAAAATCTTGTAAAAGTTTACTAGACTTTGCAAAAATCTCGTAAATTCTTCCAAGGAATCTCATAAAAAGTTTAGTAGATTTTAGCGATAAATCTCATAAAAATTTAAGAAAAGTTTCATAAGAAGTTAGGAGATTTTGAACAGAATATCTCATAAGACTTCAATAGATTATTGAGAATATCTCATAAGAAATTTAGGAGATTTTCAAGAGAAAAGTGTCACAATAATTCAAGAGACTTAACAGTGAAATCTCATAAGAGTTAAGGAGATTTCAGAAATAAAAGCAAAAGTATGAGAAATAGAACTATTAAGAAGATACATTCTCTGAGAATAATAAGATTTTGAAACAAATATTAAAGATCCTTATGAAAAGAGAAAACTTAAGAAATAAGCTTTATGTAATATTAATTGCTTAATGGTAAGCTCATGGATTCATGTGTAGCAGGATATGTGCTATGCCCTTAGAACTTTATCATGTTAATCACCAACGCGTTACATTCGTTATGAGAAAGGATGTAAGAATAGCAAGGCTATTCAGATGAGATGTAGTAGATGTACTCCATCTAGTGAACTATATCAGGTTATAACGCGTTAATTGACATCGTTGAGGAATGATCCACAAAGAAGTATATCAAAAGAGTCCTATGAGTTCTACCATTAAGTTTAAAATTAATCTAATAGAATTAAGTCACAAATAATGATACTAACCTAACCACATATCAAATTGTCTTATTATAAGCTCATGGATTCATAGTGTGATCTATATCAGGTTGTAGTACGAGGTACTATAACAAGTGAACTATATCAGGATGTAACATGAGGTGTTACATCACTAGCAATGCATCAATGAGATATAGGAATCTATGAGTTCTATTCTTAAGCCTAAACTTTACTAATAAGATTATGTCAAAGAAATAACAAAGCAAACAACCGTTATACAAATAACTAGAAAATCAAGTAATTATTTATTTAATTCTATGATTTTATTCTCAAGCATAAGTACACTTGTAACACCCTAATATTTAACCTATAGGAATTGGTGTTCAAGTTAATTATTAGTTATGACTCTTTTGTTTTAGTTTATCTTTTGACTTGGAAATACTTTAGTAAAAATTAGTAAATTTTTTTTTTAACTTTTAAAACAAAAGCGCGCGTATAAGTAAGACCCGTCATTCATCTATCATAACCTAAAGGAAAATAAAACTTTTCACGGGCATATACAAAATATAAACATGACGGTTGTAACGTCTCGATTTGTTTATATTGAGTGCAAATGACCAAATGCCCTGAGGTCATTTTACCGAAATTAAAGGAATTTACCCGGACCCTCGAATGGGTCAACTCAATGTTTGAAGGGGATTGTATTGTATGTTTGATATCAGAGGTGAAAATCTCGTTTCTAAACTTTCGGCTCAAAATGACCAAAATACCCCGCTATGTTCTACGGGTAAAAGGTGCCGTTTGAGTCTTTTTTCAGGAAGTTTAGAATGATGTTTTTGAGCAATATTTGATGTTTAGTTGCCTGAGGTCAGGGCAGTTTTAGTGCAAAATTACCATTTTGCCCCTAGAATAGTGTCCAGTGAGCCTAATGACGCAATTAAGCAAACCTAAGCAATATTAGGCTCTAATCGAAGATTAATTTATTTCGATAATTAATCTAGAGTCAAAATAATTTATTAAGGTTAATTAGAACCTAAGATTGCTTAGTTAAACTCTAAATTGCATTCTTTAATTCAAGATTCCTAGTCATGGAATCTTGAATAGTATTTTCTCTCTCCAATTCTTAGGAATTGTGCCATACCTCATTTGACCAAAAGAATTATTTTAAATTACTAATCTAACAAGATTACCCTCCTAATCAAGTCTTGACATTCTTAATTACCCATTACCTCACCTAAACACTTTCTTACAACTCCTAACCAAAACCTTAATCAAAGAAACACCTAAACACATCACTAAACCACAATTACATGAACAAATTAACCTCCCCCTTGGCTGCCAATTTGGTGAATTCATGGCCCAAGGAAAAATGTCACATGTTGAATTTTATCTCACTCAAAGAGCCATGCCTTAGGCCATACCTTGCCCATGCTTCAACCATGCTTTGCCCATGCCTTTGCCCATACTTTGTAAGAGATATTTCCTCCCTTTTCCCTCCCATTTGGCCGTCGCCTTCTTCCCTTGGCAGCCTCATTGTGCAAAATTTCTATAAATACCAAGCCTTGAAGAACCTTGTTACACTTTAGAAGCTTTGCTAAGTTTAGTTTCTTGCTTTTCTTGCTATTTCTCTCTAAGTTCTCTTCATCTTCTTCATTTCTTCTACCTCTTAAAGAATCCTTCCACCACCACAAACCACCACAAACAACCATAAACCACCACTACCTCACCTTAAACCATCTCCTAAACACTTAAACTTTCCATTCCAAGCTTAGAAACTCAAGGAAAAATCATCTTCCTTGAGCATCCTCCTTGGCCGAATCCATCATCACATCCAAGAGGAGATTTTGTCTTCTCAACTCTTCAAGAACCAAGCTTTCCTTCTTCCATTTCAAAGACTTCCTTAGGTAGGGGTTTGTTTTCAAGTTTTACTTGTTTTCCTTAAAGAAAGTTCTAGTTTTCTCTTGGTTCAAACTCCTTTCTTTCTTCTTTTTTCATTTTCGGCCAAGAGGCCATTTTATGAAAGAACATGAGCTTGATGATGAGGTTTCAAGATAATGACTTGTTGATGTCATGTGAGAAACCTCTAAAGCTTGAAACAACTTGGTCTTGGACCATACATGCTTGTGTTTCCTTCTTTTTCCTTGGTTTCATTTTCGATTCTTCCTTTCCTTCCTTAAATGATTTCGGTTTCCTTTGTCTTGGTTTGAACAAAGTTTGCTAAAAATGTTAAGTAGATCACAAAAGTTTTGTAAAGAAAATTAATCACATGATTTCAAAGAGCTCTAAGCTTACCCTTGCCAACCTTAAAGTTGGTCGGCCGTTCTAAGAGTTTTACTCTAGATTGAAGCCCATGAGCAATAAAATAAAGAATATGACTTAGTTCTTGTATTTTGTTTAGACAAAGTGTTGAACTTTGTGTCTATTTTCTTGAGCTTGATGATGAAGTTCAAACCTTAAGACTTCCTTGAAGTCTAGGTGCTAAGAACTCTAAAGCTTGCCTTATGATACATAATGGGTTGAGGTTTTGTTCCTTTAAAGTCTTGCAAAGAGCTCTAGCTAAGATCTAAAATAAGATGCATTCATGTTTACTTTAATGCTTTGCATAGCATGTTTATTTTCAAGTCATCACTAAGCAACTTAAAGATTAAAACAAAAATGTGCATCCTCACTTAATAAATCTCAAAGCCTACCTATTTCAACCTTAAAGTTGATTGTTGATTTGTAAATACCTCAAGGGGCCTAGAGCACTAAAATAAGAATTGAACCTTGCATTTCATGTTTACTTTCTTGTCTAGCATGTTTATATTTTATGCCATCACCTAAACTCTAAAGATAATAAATGAGTGCATCTCATGTTTATTTTATGCTCTCACTTTATTTTCTAATGAAGAATAAAAATGAGGTGCATAGCATGTTTAAGTTTATGCCATCACTTTAATGATCTAGAGCTCAAAGACTTGCCCAAGTATCCTATATAAGGTTTTAGAAAATGTTGGCATTCTTAAAGAAGCCATTCGGCCTTGTGGTGATGATGATGGACTTAGTATGAGTTCCTCTAATCACAAGTGTCCATAGTTCATGTTTTGTAATTTTTCTAAGCTTAGGAGCACCTAAGCAACATTATGAATGAAATTATATACTTTAAATCTATTTTATGAACAAGTTAATTTAGCTACTGACCTCATGTGTAATTGCATGATTTTAATGTAAGGATTTGAGTTCTAAAAGAGTTTTGAATTCCTAGAATTATTCTAAGAGAAAACTAGCAACTTGTATGCATTTTAACTCATGAGATTATGTGATTTTATGGGCTTATGATTTCGGTTCTGCCCTTTATGTTTGGCTACTGTATAAATTCTGTTCTAAGGTGTTAAAATGTGTAAAATTATGTTTGAGTGAAGCAAGGATCGATTTAGAGAAGTTAGAAAAGAATAAGTAACTTAAAAGGATTAAAAATGAGAATTCTAGAACACTTTAATGCACAAATATGCAAACCTGTTCCAGCATGATTAATTCAAGGATAAATGGTTCATAATCAGTAGGATATGCATAAAAACCTTCATAAATGATTAGGTATTAATTTCTAAGCTTAAGGTGATGATAAGAACTTAAAATGGGAATTCTAGCACACTTAGACATGACAAAACATAATTCTGTTCCAGCATAGTTAGATTGAGGAAAAATGGTTTACAACTTAGAGAACATGCCTAGGAATCCCTCATAATTGGTTTAGGAATTGATTTTGAAGCCTTAGGCGAAGACGGATCTTAAAAAGAGTCACGAACGGAGATTCTAGAGCCCCGTAAGCATGTGATATTTTCTGCCCTTACATGTACAATGCTGTTTGGAATTTTAGTGAGTTCAAATCTTAGAGAAAATTTTAAGTGATAACCTCTTGAGGGTAATAAAGATGCAATACGGGTATTAGAATGATTAGAATGCAAGTTTAAGACCTATAAGGGTCAAAGCATAAGATACTATGAGATAGGAGGCCGAGTGAGCATATTTATGATGATGAACCTCGAGCATATTTATGATGATATGATTATGTTAATATCTTGAGCATGAAACTTTATGTGTATAATTGACATGTTGTTGTGATGAAGTATTATGCCTTAATTTGAAATGCATGAGGTTCGAAAGATGAACGAATTAGAAGAATATGCTCATGTGAACTATAAAGCTTTTAATTGAGAAATTCCATAAGAATGATACATGTGATTGAGATTATGTGGCATGACTCAAATTTGAGGAAATTCGGAATGTAGCTGTTATGCTACCGAATTTCCGTCAAATTTGAGGGACTTAAAGAAAGCTTTGAAAATAAGATGTTTAAAGTGACACACCGAGACGTACTTCTCCTTCTCTGAGGAGAAGGCAAAACCGTGAGGGCATAGACATTAGCCTGCCAAAGCGGACAAAGTCGCTGGTCTTAACCAGTCGATGCGTTTCGAAGAAGGAAAAAGTCCCATGATGGGTGATCCTTAGCCCCCTACCCGTACTCTGGAGTCAGGATTATTATGATGATTATGAATATGATTATGTTTATGATTCGCTTATCAAGAGGATAAGTAAGAACTAGTGACGACTAGTTAAGGTATGAGCTCATAGCCTAGTTTAAGGGTGCAGTTACTATTATGTTTGGTGTCACAAGTATGAGAAAAGGAAAGATGTTCAAGAGAAGTTACATGCCACTTATATGTTGATTGACTATTGTTTGGTTTGCCTAAAGTATTGCCATGCATCCATGTACTATTATGCTGCATACATGCATTAAGATTCATTATAAAAGACATGGACCTTGGATATATATCTTTTGTGAAAACCTCATAATGAACCTATGCATGTCTAACCTTTTATAATAAACCCAAGGTTCCTGGGACGTAAACGATGACACTAGGATAGAGGATTTCCCTCCTGAGATTCTTTAGCAAGATTCTCACCCCTCTCTCTCTTTTTTTACGTCTTCAGAAATTCGATGGCGTCGTTCGTGATATTTGTTGATGCACGTATGGGAGCTACACTACGATCCGGATCATCAGTCCTACCACTTCGAGGGTCGTTGTGCTATACGCATTTTTGCATACATGGGACGCCCTTTGCATTCCCACTCCAGCTTCCGCTTCACCCGACTTCCCCTACGTGATGACCTGATTTTTGAGAGGACGCAACCCGACGAGAACGCCGTGCTCATCCATCATCTTCAGGTACGTGACTACCTCGGAGTACGTGCCCTCATACGTCGTTGCGGAGATTCCCCGCGATCCATATTCGGAGGATTCCGCTCCTTCGGTACCTTTGGTCGGGTAGGGGAGGACACGGTCTCTTAGCGTGGCATATGAGGCGTGTGCGTCAGCGAGAGGCGCCCTCGAGGAGGCCACGTCACCACCGCCTATGCCTACACCCCCACTTCATTGGGCCACGTCCGAGAGCTTCGCAGTCGGTTACATCTTCCCGTCCGAGGATTAGCGTTTCTGTAGGCTTTTAGAGGGTGTGATCTGGATGTATCTTTTGGGGTTGTTTTCATGTATTCGTTGTTACGTTTCTTATTTTGTTATTGTACCCAAGCTCTGCCCACTCATTTGGGTAAGACCTTATGCTTTACTTTATATTTCAGTAGTGATGTACTAAACTATGTTAATTAATGTTATGAGGAATGTTTTCATGGTTGATGTGTTCTTTATGGCTTCTAAATTGCATGATTTGTTTATTCTTCCGCTTCACGTTTCATTTATGTTACATGCAAAGGCTCGCACTTTGCTTTACATGAATCATTTCAAAAAAAATTTTACTTGTATTTTCCGCTAAGTATTTTGTAAATGAATTTAAAGGGAAGTAATAACTAATAATTAATCTTGATACGTCCTAGGCGTATTGGGTTAAATATTAGGGTGTTACAACGGCCTTATGAAAATAATCACACCATCATATATATACATATAGGTAGCACAAGCATTAACCGTTCCATGACTAGCACCAAAACAAACCACTAAGATAGTATTATGCCCACCAACAAGCGTTGGGCCAAAGTATAGTCATCGAGTGAAAGGAGTAGCCCGTAGAACCAAAAGCCGGTAACTAGGTGCTAATGGACGATCCAAGAATGAATAGGTAGACGACACATCGACCTACGAAATGATAAGACCAATTGGCAGGATCGAAATGTGTCTCCCAGGTGGTAGCGTCCATTTAGATCATGAACATAACCATCGCCCTCTGAAGACGAGATGGAAAGAAAAAGAGGGAATGAGAAACCTGAACAAGAATTAAGGAGGACTCTTGCCTCTAGACATGTGTCATCATCTTCATCTTCAGGAAACTTGGGTTTCATTATGAAAACAATGGACATAATAAGATTCATTTATTAAGTTTAAAAGCCGTTACCGTCCTTGTCTTTTAGCATGATTCTTAATGCTATAAGTGCATCATACTTCATCATAAATGCATGTTAATGCCATATGAACACATATCGCAATAAACATAATAAATCAATATGGCATAGAGAACACAAGCTATCATAACTTGATCTTTCTTCTTTAATAATCTTAGGTGACTTAACTTTCTTGCTCTCTTCTAAGGGCCACCTACTATTCTCTCCTCTTAGAGTTCTAGGTTATGAACTTCATACTTAACTAGTCGTCACTAGTCTATACTTATCATCTCGATAAGCTAATTCCTGACTCCAAGAGTGCGAGGTAGGGGGCATGGGATCACCTTTCATAACCATTAATTCCTGAGTCTAAAGGATCACCCTTTTGGGTCACCTCCCATAATCATTAATTCCTAGAGTCTGAGGATCCTTATGGATCACCTCTCATAACCATTAATTCTTGGAGTCTAGAGGATCATTTCCACATATCTTATGTCACCTGTTAATCTTAGCATATTATTAAGAGATGCAATATTTGAACACATAATCATAACATATCATTTAACATTTCATGCTTGTAAAACATATAAATCATGCACCTCCATACTTCATCATAATCACGTGAGCATATAATCATAGCCATCATCATAACTTATGAATTAACATTTTATGTACAAAAAAATAAAGAATTTAGGAAAGGTCAAGTAATAATAATAATAATAATAATAAAGAAAGGAGAATAAATTTTAGGAAAAATTAATTTTTGGCTTGATAGCAATTAGCTATGCGACGTATCCCTGTGTAATAAAGCTCAAGCACGTCGTTTTCTAAGAAATATTTATTGGTGGATTTATTCTATTTTCTTTAAAAAGAAATTGAGAACATCAAATTGTCGATCAAGATTATTAAGTGCCAATAAAAAGTAATTGGCATTAGCACTGCAGAACATATGTAAGTCCATAATAATATTATAATTATAACGAGAATGACATATACAATATTCTATCATATAGTCTTTAGTTATAATGAATAATCTGTAGCATAACATTATCATATGTAACATTTAGTGCAAAATATATATATATATATATATATATATATATATATATATGTGCTAAAATGAAACAATTAATACTTGACAATATATCTTTTAAAGAATGCTACCATTAAAATATGCCAATGTAGTATAATAACGTTATTACCACAAATATATATGCATTATATTCAACAATGCAGGATTAACCAAAAAGTTAAATAAGTCCAGAACATTGAGAAACAATGAAAATTGTTTAAAAGTGAAATTGAGCCTAATGAAAAAAATAAGCAGATCATTCAATTATCTTTATATTTCTTGTTTTATTTTTTTATTATTATTGTTTTAAAGAAATTGAGAATATCAAACCTTTAGCTAAATTATTCTAGAACATAAAATTTGCTAAGCATCAAATAAATTACCAGATCACCCTCTTAAACCAATTTATTTAATTTCACTCAAATGACTTAAAGCGATTGCTAAAAATTTCTAAAAAGATCACCTAATAGCCCAAATAAAGCCCACCCCAAATTCAACAAAGGCCCAAAGGAGCACTCGAAAACCATACAAGACAATCCAAACAAAATGAAATTCCAGCTAAAGGACATGATCTTCCAGGCACAATTAAAAAGAATACGATGAAATTATGGCCAGATGAACCTAGATAATATAAAGGGTATTATTTGGTTTAAACCATAGTATTAAAAACCCGTAGTGATTTACTTTTACCATTTGGTCATTGGTCATTGCTTAAAAGTTGTGCCAACTAGTTGAATCCTTTAACTGGATTTAATTAAATAAATATATAAATTGAAATTAGTAAGGATGTAATATATATATTATTTGACACCACAAATAACATGGGAGTGCTTGGTCTAGTGGCTGAGTGTGGCTTGTGCATGTTGGGGTAGTGGGTTTGATCCCCCACTTTAGTGTTTTGGGATTTTGTCTCAAAATTCCCAAGGATGTATATATTATCTGACATTATATATATCAAAGGCGCGCTGGCCTAGTGGCTGTGTGTGGCTTGCCCATGTTGGAGTGGGTTGATTCCCCGAAGTTGGAGTTTTGGATTTTGTCTCAAAATTCCCAATGCTCAACTGTGGACGTGGTCAACGCACAGGAGGCATGGTCAACATCGGTTCGGTGGTTCGACTCCCACCCGCTGGTTCGCTCGCCCAACTCCAGCTCCATGAAGGTTCGACCGGTTTGACGCTGACTTGCCTGACATTGAAGAACCAACGGAGGACCCGTCATCGCTTCCCTTGGATGACCGAATTTTAATACTATCCTTAAACATTAATTAGAAATGTTAGGGACTTTATTTTTATTTTTATTTTTCAAAGAGAATGTGGGTTAGGGATGTCACACAATAAACACTAAATTATCTGTCTCTTTCATGCGTGCGTGTGCACACACAGACACGCAGTTCTCCTTCCTCTCACATGCGCTCACACACACTGAGCACACTCTCTCACTCTCACACATATACACTTTACACAAAAGTCTCTCTTCCTCACTCTCACACACAACACTCTTTTCTTACGCACCCACACTCACACCTACTGAGACATTGGGTTTTCTCACAACACAGAGAGAAAAGAGAGGGCGGATAAGAGACGGAGGGAATAAGGGGGTGAGAGGGAAGAGAGAGAGATCCGCAGCTCATGGAGAGGGGGTCATCTAGAAGAGGGAAAGGGGTGACCAGCGCGGCTGGCGTGGATGCATGCGAGGGAAGGGAAATCGGTGGAGGGGGCTGGGGTGCGGATGACGCCGCGCGGTGGTCATGTTCGCGGTGGTTTGCAAGCAGCGGTGGCAGGAGGCGGAGACGAAGCAGAGCTTCGTGGTAGCAGATCTGTGAGCGCGGTGTTGCATGCGCGCCCCGGCGGCTTGGCGGAGCTCGGGTTTCGCCGGGGAGGGGGCAGGTGCGCGTGAGGGGTGGCCAAGGGAGAGGCTGATCTGCCGCGGAGAAGGTGCGACGGCGAACACGGGAACCTGCCTGGTGCAGCGACTACGTCATTTGTGTGAGCGAGACCACGGCGCGTTGGCGACGGCAGATCAGGGAGGCTGAAGGCACCGGGGTCGTGAGGGCCCGCCTTCGCCAACTGCGGTAGCGGAGATGTGACTCTCCTCCCTTCATTCCCTCAACATTTCAGGTTCGGTCCTTACTCACACTCCATTGGTTTTGATTGTGATAACAAATTGATTTTGGCCATTTTTGGTTGTATTGGTACAGAGGGATGGGTTTCTAGTCCAAGTGGTGATGATAATGGTGGCTTCCGAGGAGGGAGGTGCAGAGCACTACCGCGGTTCCCCCTTTTTTTTGTGTTTTCATTTTGGTATGTACATGGACTGTTTGGACACTTTGGTTGTGTTTTGCTGTGAAAGATTGAGCCTCAGGTTTGTTTCTTGTGACTATTGAAATTGTTTCTGGACTTGGTTGGTTGTAATAATGTAAAACTGCTTGGTTTGATTTCGATTGCTGATAGGTTTGGGTTAGTGATTTTTGAGGTTGCATGCTGTGGTTTGTTTGTGTATTGAGAACGCGAGAGCTATAGTGTATGCATGCATGTGTAATTTGTGAAATAGAGAATCATAAAATTGGTAACAATAATAGGATGAGCACACGGCTCCTTACTTCTGTTTTTCTTCCTCTTCAATTCTCCAAAATCTTACTCTTTCTCTGTTTTGTTTGTTACTAAGGTATGAAAGCCTATCTTCATTGCTCCTGTGGTTTTTCTTTTAAAAGGGGGGATGGTAGCAGGAAGTGAATGATCTTGTTTAATAATCCATAATTTCATGCTTTAATCTAGCCCATTATTCTTATTCTCTGTTGGCAGGATGCTCATTGTTGTAGTGATGGGGAATGCAGGAGGATGGGAAAGAAATATAATTAAGCTTGAGTAGGATGTTAGAACGACAAGTGTGAAGGACAGGTGTGGAAGAAGGAAATGCATATTGCATGCATATTGTTTAGAAAGATTCATATAAAATTTAATGGTGTATCCCTGTAACAGCATAATATAGTGTTATGTGTGTGCTGTTAGTAAAGAATTTATAAACTTTCTACTAAAGTATGTGAATAGGTTAATATATGAATTAAATCCTTAAACAATAATAGTGTACATGATGCTTTATGACAGGTGATGAAACAGATCGGCTTGAGACAAAGATAAGAAAATATATACTGCTCATAGATATGTGCAAGACTTAGATACCACTATTCTTGTTGAAATAAATGTATTGTAAGATGTATAAGTTGTTCTGCAATCTTTTAAAGATAATAAATTTATATGTTATAAAATTAAGAGGAGACGCGTCAATTTTTAATTAATGCAAGTGCTAAATTCGTGTATGTTTTCATGTCATAGGCCACATTATTATGCTCCTAACTAGAAATCCTAAGCTCTAATACTAACCCTTGGTACCCTTTAAATTTCTTATTGAACTAAGTGTCATTTTTAGTAGCCATTTTATCTATTCAACATTAAACCTCCATTTCAGGTGCTTCATTACTAAACTTAATGGCCCCCTTAAAACCACTTAAGGTCGGAAGATATAGGATATAGGCACGCCATAATTTAAATAATCTTTTAGTCAAGTCCTTGCTTTATGTTTTATTGTGACTTCTAGCAACTGACTATTAATTTCTAGCATATGTGGGCATTGTATATGACACCTATAACAGTAACTTCTTATCACAGTTTTAGGTGCTAAAATTTGGCAATTATGCAAGAATAAAACAAACTATTTCACATTGGCTTTCAGTCATTAAAGTAAGACTACAAATAAGACTATAGCAACCAAGTAAGACTATAGCAACCAAAAATTTATGTAAAGTGTCAAGAATTCATTTTTATAACAGCCCAGTAAGACTATAGCAACCAAAAATTTATAAAGATGCATTCTCAGTAAACGAAATCAAGGCAAGACAAGGTTCCCTACTTTGGTATACCGTTGATTGCATTCGCTTCTCTAACTTACCTCATAGGTATTTTCTATAGCAATACAAACAATCGGATATTACAGCACTTATAATACTATAATCAATGAGTAAAGGAATAAGCAAGCTAATTATTTCAAAAGAAATTGAAGATACTTTAATGATTTTAGTACTATGTTAGATATCACTGTGTAGTAGGCTAGTATATTTTCCTATGGAATCTTTCATTGTCATTCCTGCTATTATCATATTTTTACATAGATTGCAATGATGGTGATTATGTTGTAGGGATTCTTAGCTGGTATTGGCATCATATCCAGAGCTTTTGATCAACCGATGATAAAGAATTTAGTCAATCCTTTTATTTTCTTTCTAGTGAATGTTGAGTATACCCTACCTAAACTAGGGGTTCTTGCATGAACCAGGGTAAGGGTTGATATAGCTATGTATATGATTGTTTTGCCATTTTATAATATGATTAAGTTGTATTGCTATTTTATTACGACCTATAATTTAGGTTCAAATTTAGCGACTTAGAGAATGCATTTTATGTTTGTCATGAAAAGCAGGGTCATATATATATATATATATATATATACAACTCTAAGACAAAGTAAAGTTAGAAAGTAACAATCACTCACTATAAGGTTATGACTTAAGTATAGCTTTATGGAAGGAAGGGTGTTACATTATAGTATCAGTAGTTTATCCTGCGAGAGCTTGGGGATGGTCTACTTGCTTCTAAATCATGTCATGCAGTAGGATTTTATTTGCTTGATAAAAACTAGAACTTTATATGCATGACTGCTTACTTTTGAAGTAGTTAGTAACTATCATGTTTAGCATTGTATTGAGCCTGATCAACTCAATGCCTTTTGCTTGGTGTGATAGGAAACTAATAACTTCCAGTAGGCGTAGTAGGACTAGCAATAGCAATGATGATAGGGTGCCTGAGGAGGAAGCTACAAACGTTATGAGTGATTTTTGAAATATGACCTAGACAATCAAGGAGCAAGCTATGGTTGCAAGCTAGATGATGAGCACCATTAGGCGGTAAGCTCATCAGAAACACTAGAAAAGACCTACTATTTGTGGCATTGCAAGGAGCAAAAACCCACCCAAAATTTGAGGAACTTAAACCCAGAAAAAGGTTGAAAAAGGGATTAAGTAGTGGAGGATAATCTTTGAAGTATCAAAGTGACTGGACTCTTAAAAAGTGTGTTATGCTGCCTAGGTGTTGATGCGAATGCCAAAACAACAATTAAATATCAGGTGATCTATTAATTTTATTTAACTGTATCTTTATTATATTGTTAAATAGGTAGTCTATAGAAATTTACACTACAAATTACTATTTTATGATAGATATTTTCCATTTTAGGTTAGATTACCTTTTAACCATTTTTGGCAATTCATCCAACAATTTAGATTAATTCTTGATTAAAGACAAGCTTAGGGATTTGTACAATAGCATTGTTGTAATTATTAAAGTAGTGGTATAGTTACAATTTCCTAATTAAAGATATGGTTATTTTAGTAATTAGACATCGAAAGTGGCATTCTTGTAATTTTATTGGTGAAACAAGGGCATCTTTGTCATTTAAGTATAGGATGAGGGTGGTTTGGTCATTTTCTTTACATTGTAAGGGTATTTTCATAGTTTCCACTAACTAATAACATTTTTGTAATTCTTTGCTTCTTTTTGTAGACATATTAAATTATTTTATTATTATTTGCTATGTTTTAGGATACTTGTCCACTTCTATTTGTTTTACTTATCTTACCTATTAATTAAATGTTTTAAATCCTTGTATTAACATTCTTAATCCTAGTTAGGACTAATTAATCTCTTAATGTTGATATGTCTTTTTA
Organism: Dalbergia oliveri; assembly: GCA_030441495.1. NCBI lineage: Eukaryota > Viridiplantae > Streptophyta > Magnoliopsida > Fabales > Fabaceae > Dalbergia > Dalbergia oliveri. The sequence goes on from JAMLFY010000007.1 coordinate 12,325,902, forward strand.
TTGATTTTATTAACCTTTTAGTAATTATAGATTTCATGTTAACTCCTACATTTTATCTTGCTTTGTAGTGTGATTACTAGTTAGAATTCTAGTTAGGGATTTAATCTCATAACTAGAATGTTGGTTAATATGCTGTTTAGGTTTTATGTCTTAGGATTATTTGTCTTTAGTTATTCTTTATCCATTTATTTAAGTTACTCAATCAATTCTTAAGGACAAACACGAGTTAAATTAATAATACCTATCTCATTTGGATTAATTTCATGTGTCATATTCTATTTCAAGATACTAATAATTCATCTTAGATGTTAGGGTTTGATCTAATCCATTAAATTGGATTTAATAATCTTATATTATTTTAGTAACTAGGTATCTTAATTAAAACCTAGGTAATTTAGAATGCCATAAGCAATTTATTAGGGCAATAGTCAAGCTCCTTAATATCAACCCTAATCCTTGATCCTTCAACCCTTAAACAAGGCTTTAGTCTTTAATTAATGGTTTAGATGGTTATTAGTTTCTAATTAGCATAATATTCTAGTTCTTCTTACTTTTGTTTTATCTTTTATTTAATTATCTTGTCTTTTGATTTTTTTTTTTTTTGTGTTTTTACTAGTTTTGTTGACTCTCCCACTATAGGACCAAGTTCAACTTGTCTAGTCATGAATTTGGCTATTCTGTTTACTGAGTCAATCAAGCTAAGAAAATTTAGGATGTTGATAAATGCAAGGATTATGAGATGGGGAATGCAACTAGGATTATAAAACATAACTTAGCTTAATCCATTGCGAAGTAACTATTAGCCGTGAAATTAGCTAAGAGTATGTTTCATAAGCCTTGGGCATGAACTTTAGAGATAGGTGAAACATGTGAAGTTAGAGCCCTGACATTTGTTGTTTAAATATATGCACACTATATGTCCCATGAGTATAGCTGAGGATTTTTACCTATTTAAAGAGACTATGACATGACACTTATGAAAGATGTGCTATGTTATTAACTAACATGAATATGTGCATGTAAATAAATGAATGGTAATAATTAAGATGTGAGATGTGCATCTTTGGTCCTTACTCCCTAACCACATGTTAGCAAGTTGGCTACTTGAATCCCCAACTGTGAGTTAGCATAGGAAGGTGAGTTTAACATACCCCTTTACCCCATTGTTTTATCTAGCAATGGGTAATAGATATGAGCTCGTATCCTAAGGGATTTGGTGATGTAGAAGAGAGTGGTTGAGGGTGGTGAAGGCAAATAAGATAGGATTCACGTGCATGAGATTTCATTACGATAAAAGTTCCTATGTGCCATGATGTGACTCATGTCTTGTGTTATCTAAGACCATGAGCATGCATTCACTAAGAATAATGTTGCATCATGATATGAGGTAAAATGCATAAAGTAAAGCCAATTTGGACTTGAACGTTTTCTAAACCTTATAATGGACCTTAATGTATGCTCAATTTTCTTGATAAACTAAAATGACTGGTACGACCATGATGGCAAGTTACTTGTTTCACCCCTACTAAAAATCTTAGATATCTCACCTCTATTTTCCATGTCATTGGGGACTCACAATGGAAGGATTAAGTAAGCAATGAACCAACCAAAGGGGCACACATGTTTTATTTTAGCCAGATATTTAGTTTTATAATTTTGATTGTAGAACACATTTATGTATATGCATGTACGTAGTGATAGAGGACAGGTTTACTGTTTGCCACATACCTTATTAAATACTTTATGTAGGAAATGTATTTAGATAATTTACATGATAATGTTTATGTTCAGGTTATGTTATGATGGATTGAGATTAATTGGATATATGTCATGTTTTATCATGTAAGCTTGATTAGTTATGATTCACGATTTAACAAGTGTAAGTAGTCATTATGCCTGATGTTCAGAGGCTTATGTTTTAATTAAACAATTTTAAGAAAACATACATGTATTTTTCGTATAACTTATTTTTGAATGAAAAAATTGAGGCCATAACGTAACAATTGATGTGTAACATCCGATTTTTCCTTCTGTGCAAAATGACTAAAATGTCCCTAAGGTCATTTTTGGATGAGAATTGACGACATGCCTCAGCCATCCTCAAGGGTTAGTTTAATGTTTGAAGGGACTATATGTGTTTTAGATAGCAATTGGTGCGAATATTCGCAATTCCTTATTTTCTCATATGCAAATTACCAAAATGCCAGGAGGTAATTTATTGCGGATTAAGTGATGATTCAACCCAATCATCCCAGAGTTGGATATGTTAATTTGTGGGGATATATGATGTTTGGATGAGTCCTAGTGAGATTTTGTATAAAATTACCATTTTGCCCCTATTTAGTACTAATTAAGCTTAATTAAAGTAATTACGAACATATAGGCAATATTAGGCTCAAATTATAAATTAATTATTTTTGTTAATTAATTTTGTGTCAAAATAATTATTTTCAATTAATGGAGCCCCAAGATTGGTTAGAGAAGTTTAATACCATTCTTAATCAAAGATTAGTGAGAAAAAGACAAAAAGTGCTTTATAAGACACAAAAGTAAAAGCGGGGACAAATGCTACTATATCACTTATACTTTCCCTTGAGATTAGGGACCATGTTACATTTGAATTTTGAATTAATTGAGTTTAGTCTAATTAAACATGCAAGACACCCCTTTAACCTAAGCTTAAGTGACCTAAACACCTAATTATCGATTCCTGAGATCCCTTTAATTAAACCCACATTTATTTCCATACACACAAAACACAAAATATCCCCCACATAACCCTCCAAAGGAGAAACCATCCCTCCCCCATTCACTTTCTTATTTTGATTTTTTTTTCAATTGCAAACTCACTCACACTCGAATTTCTTCCCATCACTTTTTTTTTTTGTCACAATTTGAGTACCAAGTTTGGGAAAAAAATCCTTTCATTTTCTCAATCTCAAACTCTCTTCTTCTCCTTCACCAAGAAACTCCATTTTTGCTTTCAAACTCAAGCTCTAAGCTTCAAACAAAAACTCTTCTACCATGAATCTCTCCATAAACACCTAAGCTTTCACCTCCATTATCAAAGCCACCACAAAAATCTCTCCTCCCATTTCTCTCTTATTGCCTTAATCCACCTCTCACATAGGAGAAGGTTTTTCTTCTTTTTCTTCGCAAAGAACAAGCATTTTCATCTTACAAGCAAGAAGCATAATTTGGTATGGATTTATTCTATGTTTTCCTTTTCCTTATTCTCTTTTCTTTTTTTTTTTTGGTTGTGATCAAAGCTATGGCTTGATGATGATGGTTCTTAGTGACAATTGAAACCATTATGTTTATGACCTCTAGAGCTCAAAGCTTTGATCATTTGTTTTCAAAAAGAGGGAAAGAATGAACTTTTTTCTTCTTTTAGTTATTTTGAGCTTGATGATGAGTCTAAAGGGAACAAGGTTCTTGAAACCACAAAAATGAGAGACTCTAAACTCATTCATGCCCTTTGATTTCTTAGTTCATCCATTGTTCATTTTGTGAGAAAAGTCTTTATTTTTTTTTATGATTGATAGGGTAAAAGTTTCACACTTTTTGATGTCTTTGGTTCTTGACAATGTTATGATTAAATGGCTTAAATTGAACAAGCATGGCATGTTTATGTTTCAAGTCATCACTTTGTATATCTAATGGCTCAAAAATGGACTTGCATTGAATATTTATGTTTCAAGTCATCACTTTAAATTTCTAATAGCTTAAAATGAGCTTGCATTGCATATTTATGTTTGAAGTCATCACTTTAAAATTCTAATGGCTTAAAATGAGTTAGTATAGTATATTTATGTTTCTAGTCATCATTTTATCTCTCTAATGCTCAAGACTTGCCTCTACTTATCTTAAATGAAATTTTTGAACATGGATACACACACATATATGTGTTTTAGGCCAAGCATGTACAATGGGTTTGAAGTTGGTTTTATTTTGTTTTAAAACTTGAATGATGTGTCTATGGTGCTTAAAGGAATTTTGAAAGAGTTAGAAACCCATAAGAAGCAAAAATGCGATTTTTGAACATAGGATCCCATCAATGAAATTGTGGGTTAGCCACTATTTAATGTGAAAAATTAATTTTTCTAAGTGTGAAAATGATTTCTTGAGTTTTAAATATCCTAGAATAGTTTTTGAAAGAAACTAGTAACTAAAAAGGGTAAAAATATAATTTTTAAAATTTTCATATTTTCAATTTTTACCACGTTACTCACTATTTGACACTATTTTGGGTGTTTAAAAATTTTAAAAATTGTTGTAAAAATTATTATTAGCATCCTAGGTGTTAAAAAGGATCTTTAAAAGTATTAGGTTCATGTAGTTTTGCAAATGTGAAAAGTTGTACTTTGAACTTCTCAAATATGTGAATTTTGATCAAGTGAGTTTAATTAAAGTTAATAATGATTTTGGATGTGTCTATGTATTCAAAATACCATTTATGATATTAAAAATGACTTTTAGAAGTGTTGGCATTTGCTAAATGCCAAAAAGTTGAACTTTGAACTTTAATCCCTTGAAATCTAACAAAATCGGCCAATGGCCCAAAATGGTTTTTATGATGATTGGAAATTATTTCTAAAGTGTTATTGGTTCTCTTAAAGTGTAAAATGATTTTGAGAATCATTAGTTTTGAGAAAAATGTTAAAGAGAGATTTACACTTTAACCTATAAACTTTTAGAAATCCAATTTTGACGTCTTTTGGGGCTAAAGTATAAATATTAATGGCTTGATGATATTGATGTGATTGGTAGCCTGTAGGCTATATTCACATGAATTGTTTGGAAATTGAATGATTTGAAGTGATTACATGAAGTTATGTATTGATGACTATGCATGCTTGATATTCGGATTATACGGTTGATAATTATTGTTTACATTTTAGATATCCTATTGAGCAAAGGCCATCCATTAGATAAGCCTGGTCCTTGAATTTTAGCAATTGGGTAGGAGCATATTTACCTCTCTATGAGATATTGATGATAACATGCTGATGGATATATGCAAAATGTGAGATGCATGCTTATATGATCAATGAAATAATGATTGTGGCATGTTGAATTTATGTATGAATGATTGATATGCATTATTGACATATGAATTGAAAGAAATAAATTTGGGGAAACTCTATTCCCGTTATGCTGAATTTCTGCCAAATTTGGTGACTTAGAGAAATTATGAAGTTTGTGAGCATGAAAATTTTAAATGATAAGTTATGATGATGGCTATGATTATATGCTCATGTTTGCATCTCTAAATGACATGCTAAGATTAAAAGTGACACAAGACACGAAGATGACCTTTTAGACTTTAGGAATTAATGGTTGTAGAAAGTGATCTAAGAAGTTGATCCTTTAGACTCTAGAAATTAATGATTATAAAAGGTGATCCAAGCCCCCTATCCCTCACTCTAGGAGTCAGGAAATAGCTTATGAGAGGATAAGTCAAGCTAGTGACGACTAGTTAGGTATGACCTTATAACCTTAGAACTCTCAAGAGGAAGAGAGTATTAGGGTGGCCCCTTATAAGAGAATAAGAAAGTTAAGCCAGCTAAGAAAGGAAAAGAAGAAAGTTGTGAGCCATAGTTTTTCATGTTCCTTATGCTTCTATATTATGTCATTGTATGTTAGAATGTTGCATAAGGTATTGATATGCATTCATAATATGGTATGATGCATCCATGACATTAAGATTCATGCTAAAAGATATGAGCCTCAGCTAATGGTATTTGGAACTTAATAAATAAACCTTATTTATATCCACGTTTTCATAATGTTCTTAGGTTCCTGGGGACGATGATGATGACACATGTTGAGAGAAAACCCTACGGATTCTTGTATAAGTTCTCATTCATTCTCTTTCTTTCCATCTTCATCTTCAGAATAAGGTTGATGGTAATGTCTTTGGACTTCCTTAAGATACGCGTGGGAGTCTGGAGGTTTAGGAAATCGAAGTGGTTAGTGGAAGTTGGATATAGTCCTTCCTATTTGTAATCGCTTAAGGATTGTCCTCTCTTAATGCATGTTCATGACTTACTTTTAGTAGATGTGCACCCACGATGGATTTAATTACGTCATAGTTACGCTAGCATTTGAATTATTGTATGCTCAACCTCTATTGGTGGGCTCGTATAATTGATCTGTATTATACTTCATAATAAGACCGAAGTGGCTGGAGGCGACGACGATGACACTTGTGTTAGAGTCGGGAACCTACCTAGAATCTTATATAGATTTCTCATCCCTTTTTTCTTTCTTTGTTTTCTCAAGGCGAGTGATGAAGATGTTCGTGATCCTTTGTGAGGCGCAAGTTTAGGAACCACGCTACCCATCAGAGGTCGAGCAAGCGCGAAGATTAGTATAGAAAAGTTATAGTAATGTCTAGCGTTGGGTTCGTGTACGTCATCTTTTGTTATGATTAGTATCTTGAGATGTCCTCATGTTCGAAGGGCATCGCGTTATGATGTGACTATGATATGTTAATATAAATTATGTTGTGACTATTCCATGATTTGTTTCTATATGCTATGATAATGTGTATATGTTGGCTATATCTTGTGTGTATTAATCGTTATGTATGCGCACGCGCAGCGCATTTTAAATCTTAAATTCAAAAAAAAAATTTAGTCGTACTTTATTACCCGTATTTTAAATAAAGATAAGTCAAGTTCTGAAACGAGACGTAAGGCTAATAATTAGTCGATGCGACTCGAGCGTATTAGGTGAAAGTTAGGGTGTCACAGATTAAGTAATGGAGAAGGATCCTTGAAGTATCAAAGTGATCGGATTCATAGAAAGCAATTATGCTACCTAGATGATTGGAAGCAGATGTTGATTTCTAGTAGATAGATACTAAAACGCTAGTCAGGGAGACAAATAATGAAATGAATTAGGATCTTGGTCAAGGATGTTTTCTATTAGGAGTATTTTCCTTTTTGAAATGACAAGGAGTTGGAAATTCCTAAAGCTGCACTAGGGGAACATGATGGTGCTAGAGTACAATACAAGGTTTGGTGAGCTTTCCACAACTTAGTAGAATAAGCTTAATGAAGAGTTGGAAATGTGTTAAGTATGAAGGAGGCTTTAGAGATGACCTTTTGGCAATGGTGGGACTAATGGAAATTAGGGACTTCACGTCTTGGTAAACAAGAGTGCTCTAGTGGAATAGTACAACTTGGAAGCTATCAATGGCTTAAGGAAGCTAGCACCATACATCACAAGTTTCAAGCCTGATGCACCACAAAATGGATTTTTCCTTATGGGAATGGAAAAGGAAAGCAATCACAGAAATCAGTTGATGACAAGGAATGCCTAGAATATGGAAAGAATCATAGTGATAAACCATGTTTAGCTTGATAGTATGTTTGTTATCAATGCAGGAAGCTAGGTCACAAGATTAGGAAATGTCCAACTAGGGATCACCTATCTAGGCCACAACAATAAGGACATGTTTTTGTTGTGAATGTGAAAAATGCTGCACTATCGAAGGAACTCATTTAAAGGGTAAGATGTGGAAAGTCTAGTAGCTAAGGATACATGTTGTTGTTGCCTAGTCGTGATAGAGGGTGAACAAGAATTAGAATAGATATCGTAGTCCAGAATACTCTACATATTTTCAAAAAAATATGCCTGATTTCTGCACAAAGAAATATATAGTTCTCTATTGACTTGGTGCCAAGAACGGGTCCAATTTCAATAGCTCCTTACCGGATGTCTCCTTTAGAATTAGCATAACTGAAGAAATAGGTTGAGGAGCTATTAAGTAAACATTTTATCCGGCCAAGTGCCTCACCATGAGGAGCTTTTGTGCTCTTGGTAAAAGAGAAGGACGAAGGTATAATGCTATATGTTGATTACAGACAATGAATAAGGTGACAATCAAGAACAAGTATCCTCTTCCAAGGAGTAGTGATCTCATGGATAAATTGAGGGGAATGACGGTATTCTCCAAGATTGAATTAGACCAAGATACCACCAGATTCAAGTTCTGGAGGAAGATATTTCAAAGTATGTTAGGGAATTATGAAAATACAGTGATATATTTTGAGATAGCTACTGCCCCAATAATATTCATGGACTTCATGAATCGAATCTTCCAATCTTTTTCAACAAGTTCATGATTGTTTTATAGATGATATTCTCATATATTCGAGGGTTAAGGAAGAACTTGAGTAGCATCCTAGAATAGTGCTAGAGATTCTTCATCCCAATCTATCCAAGTGTGAGTTCTGGCTATAGGAAATAAGATTTCTGGGTCATGTAGTATCATGGGAAGGAGTCATAGTGGACCCAAGCAAAGATTGAAATGGTACTAAAGTGGGAAAGACTAATTGCCATCATGGAAATTTGAATTTTTGGAATTAGATGATTTGTAGTGAAGGTGTATCAAGGGATTCACCTAGAAAGCCTTACCATAAACCAAGCTTGACGGAAAAGTGTACCTTTCACATGGACAGGAAGATATGATAGGAGTTTTTAGGACCTCAAGTAGAAATTGACCATTGTATCTATAGTGGTCTTGTTGGACCTACATGGTCCATTTGAGGTTTATTGAGATGAATCAGGAACATGCTTGGGTGCTTTTTGAGGCAATAGAAAGGTGGTGGCTTAGGCTTCAAAGAGCTGCTAAAGTTGCTAAGGTGAACTACTCTCCATATAGTCTCAAGTTGGTAGTAGTAGTGTTCCTTTTGAAAATCTAGAGATGTTGTCTGTGAAGTAAAGTATGAGGTATTTAATAAGCATAAGAATCTCAAGTATCTCTTAGATTAGAAATAAGGAAAACATGAGGCGACGGGGATGGATGGAGTCATTAAAGACTAGGAGCTCAACTTGAACTACCGTCTAGGAGAAACAAATGTGATACAGATGCCTTCAGCGGAAAAACTTTGGGTTGTTCGTAGACGATGATTAGGAGAGAGAGCTAGAAGATTTCTTTTTTAAGTCTTAAGTTGGGGATAAAAGAAAGGCCTGGAAGTGTATATTTGGATTAGATTAAGATCACAAGTGAAATTAAGAGGAGATTTCACAAGCTCAGGAAAAGATCTAGAATTTTAGAAACACCATAGCCTCAACTCAAGTTGGGTGGAAAGACGATTTTGCACGGGTTGAAAATAGGATACGGAAATATCAAGATCAAGTGTGCATATCTGTAGCAAGGGAGCTTCGTCATAGTATTCTAGATGAAGCCTTGCATGGTGATTGTTTAGTACACCCAAGAATTACAAAAATGTATAGAGATATTAAGAAGTAGTTCTCGACCAAAGAAGAAGGTGGATGTAGCAGGAACATTCGAAGTGTTTGACTTCCAAAAGATGAAGATAGAACATTAGAAGCCATTAAGTACACTCCAACCTTTGAAGATTCCCAATGGGAAAAGGAAAATATCTCAATGAATTTTGCAATGGTATTACTAAGGACACAATTAAGATACGATGTTATATGGGTTATTTAAGATAGACCAACTAGGTTCGTATTTTTCTACCGTCAAAGTTATTTATTGAGAGATTGGTCAAGCTTTATATAGAAGGATTACTAAGACTACATGGTGTTCCTTCTATTATAACCCCAAACAGAGATTTGCATTTCACCTCAAGAATTTTGGAAGATTTTCTGAAGCTTTTGGAAGAAAATCTTGTTTCGACATGACTTATTATCCAGGCTGATAGGCAAGCTAAATAGACTAATCAAACATTGGAAGATATGCTGAGAGCATGTGTGCAGAAGTATTATGGGAATTAGGACAGCTATTAACCATTAATCAAATTCTCCTACAACAACAGCTATCACGCAAGTATTAGAATAACTCCTTATGAAACTATATATGGAAGGGAGTAACAACCGCTTCTATGTTGGTATGAATCAAGTAAGAGTAGCCTTTTAGGACTAGACCTCTTCCGCAGGATTCTCGAGTAGATAAAGAAGATTCGAGGTAACATTTTACTGCTCAAGGGTCGGCAGAAGAGCTATGACAATAATAGGAGAAGACCGTTAGAATTCCTAGAAGGAGAGCACGTATTTTTTAAAGTTATTTCTATGCCCGATAGGGAGAGCCATTAAAGTCTAGAAGCTAAATCCTCATTTTGTAGGTCCCTTCGCATCCAAGGTCATGTAGGTTCAGTAGCATACCAAATAGCTTTACCTCCATGCTTGTCAAAGATTCATAACGTACTCCATATACCACAACTTCAAGAATACAACTTTGATTCTAGTCATATACTAGAATGAATCCCTACGACTATAGAATAACTTGTAGTTCAAGTTACCACCTATACAAATAGTAGAAAGAAACGTGGAACAACTTCGGAAGGATTGTCTCTTTTGTAAAAATTATGTCGGTAGAGAATGATCCAATGAGTATACGTAAGAATTTAAGTATACGAGAGATTAAATTTTGAGGGCAAAATTTTTTTTTAGGAGAGGTAGAATGTAATGACCCGATTTTTTTGTATTGTTGTGATAAAATGATTAATTGTGAATAATCCATAGGAATTTTAAAAATTTCAATAGACACAGTTATGATCACAATAATATGAGGAGTTTATTAAAAAAAATAATAATTAATTTAATATTATTAAAAATAATATAGTAATATTTTAATCGGGCATATAAAATGAGACCTTATAATTGGTATAATGACATAGATAAAAATAAGGATAAAGGTAAATAGATATTTTAATCTAATAAAGCTTCTTTTATATCAATCAAGTACCGAAATCATAATAATCGATACACCAAAATAGTAATAACCGGTATGAAAACACTTGAACCTGGTATAAATAATGGATATTATCATATCTCATAATTTTTACTTAGGAGAATTAAATATATATAGACATTTCTAGCACAATATAAGGCAAATTGATCCGACAATAAACATACAACTTACTTCTCTCCAAGTAAGTTTTTCTATATAAAAGAAAAATGGAAAAAGGTGGCATTTCTTTCCTTCCTAGGAACTTCATGTTGCTTTCTCCTTCCCTTCACCATCTTCATGTTTCACTTCTTGAAACACCATGAAAGCTTCCAATTCTTGAAGGTTATGCTTAGAAAACACTTAAGCTAGTTCAAGAACACTTCCTCTACATCATACTCATGCCAAAACCTTGTTTTCCCCCTCAAATCTGCCCAAAAAACAGCGTATATAGGTGCTGGAAAGTGGGTTTGAGGCTTGGATTAGAAAAGAAAAAAGCTAGAGAAAGTTTAGCAAAAAGCTTGGAAGAAAGGTAGGAAAGATTCTATGTCTATTGCTTGCGATTGTTTGGCTATTTTTGCTAGATAAACTCTTGATATATGCTTGAAATTATGTTGTGAAATATGAAATTATTTTCAAGAGGCATATATATATGAACTTGATAAGGATGCAATGGATAAAACTCTTATGGATTGATTGAATTGATATAGAGATTTTACTTAAGAATCATAAAATTTCCTGAACAAATATTAAAGATCCTTATGAAAATAGAAAACTTAAGAAATAATCTTTATGTAATATTAATTGCTTAGTGGTAAGCTCATGGATTCACGAGTAGTAGTAGACGTGCTACGCCCTTAAAACTATATCAGGTTGTAATCGCGACGGCGTTACATCGTTATGAGAAAAGGGATGTACTAGAATAGTGAGGCTATTTAGATGAGATGTAGTAGACGTACTCTATCTAGTGAACTATATCAGGTTGTAACCCAATGATGTTACATCATTGACAATGATCCAGAGAAGTATATCAGAAGAGTCATATGAGTTCTACCATTAAGTTTAAAATTATCTAATAAAATTAAGTCACAAGAAATAATGATACTAACTACTGAAACCTTTATGTAAACAACCAGAATACTAAGCAATTATCTTACGAATCCTATGATCTTTTATTCTCAAGCATAAGTGTACTCATAATACTATGTTAACTAAGAAAGTGAATAAGCAAGCTAGTTATTTCAAAGAAACTGAAGATATATTAATTATTTTAATACTATGCCAGATATCACTGTGTAGTAGACTAGTATTTTTCCTACTGGAATCTTTGATTCTTATTCCTACTGTTATCATACTTTTACATAGATTGCTATGATGATGATTATTTGCGGAGATCCTTAACTGCTTTTGGCATCACGATCTAGACCTTTTGATGAACCAATGTTAGAGAATGTAATCATTCTTTTTATTTTCCTTTAATTGATTTTGGATAGTACCCTACCTAGACTAGAGGGTTCCTACGTGAACCAGGGTAAGGGTTTGATACAGTTATGTATATGGTTGATTTGTCGTCGGATGATACAATTATGTATTTTTTATATATTATTTATGTTCAAACTTAGTGACTCAGAGAACGTGTTTTATGTTTGTCAAGAAAAGCAGGCTCATATGTAATATATATATATATACTCCTCTAAGATAACCAGAGTTTTTAAGTAACAACTGCTCACTATAATGTTATGGCTTAAGCATAGCTTTATGGTAAGAAGGGTGCTATGTAATGCCCGGGGACGAGGCAGGAGTTACGTTGTTAGAGGGCACTGACAAGGAGCGGCTCCTGCCTCCAGCGGAGGGGTACATGAATGAACCGATTACACACCTGAATGAGAGGGATCCTGAGTTGGATAGGTATGGGACTATATGAGTTGATTGGTACTACCTATGCCACAAAGATGCATCTTTCTTTTCAGTAGCCCATCACGAAAGAACTCCACAGTTAAGCGTGCTTGACTTGGGATAATTTTGGGATGGGTGACCTCCTGGAAGTTTTCCTAAGAAGCGTGTGAGTGAGGACAAAGCACGTGAAAAGACCCGTGTTGGTTTGTGGGACAGCGTCAATCCATAAAGCAAAGGGGATGTTACAAATGGTATCAGAGCCTGCACCTCTCCTAGTACGGTGTAGTTTGGGACGAACCAAGCGGAAGCTGGTGGGCATGTAACGCCCGGGACAAGGCAGGAGTGATCACCGTGAAGAGGGCACGGACAAGGAGCGGCTCTGCCTCCAAGCGGAGGGGTACATGAATGAACCGATTACACACCCGAATGAGAGGATCCTGAGTTGTATAGGTATGGGACTATACAGTTAAGGAGGGCTTATATGAGTTGATTGGTACTACCTATGCCACAAAGATGCATTTTTCGTTTCAGGAGCCCATCACGAAAGAACTTCAGTGAGCGTGCTTGACTTGGGGTAATTTTGGGATGGGTGACCTCCTGGGAAGTTTTCCTAGGAAGCGTGTGAGTGAGGACAAAGCATGTGAAAGACCTGTGTTGGTTTGTGGACACGTCAATCCATAAAGCGCAGGGGATGTTACATGCTACATTTAGGAATATCTCCAAGAGATTTTTTAATAGAGTATCCCATAAGACTTCAGGAGATTTTGAATAGAAAATTTCATAAGAATTTAGAAGATTTTGAAGATAATACCTCATGAGAAATTCAGGAGATTTTCAAGAGAAAGTATCTCTAATTTAGGAGACTTAGCAGAAGGAGATTTCGAGGAAATCTTAAAGCAAAAGTATGAGATACAGAACTATTAAGAAGAAATTTTACTTTATAATTATGAGATTTCCTAAATAAATGATAAAGTTTCATATGAAGAAACAAAACTTAAGAAAGCATGTAATGCCTGGTGACAAGGCAAGGAGTGATCGCCTGCAAGAAGACATGCACAAGGAGCGACTCCTCGCAATACCTCTAAGTGAAGGGGTACATGAATGAACCAATTACACATCAGAATGAGAGGGATCCTGAGGTTGTATAGGTATAGGACTATACATTGAGGATGGCTTATATGAATTGATTGGTACTACCTATGCCAACAAAGATACATCTTCTTTGGTAGCCCATCATGAAAGAACTCCATAGTTAAGCGTACTTGACTTGGAGCAATTTTGGGATGGGTGACCTTTAGGGAAGTTTTCTCAGGAAGCGTGTGAGTAAGGACAAAGCATGCTAAAGACTCGTGTTGGTTTGTAGGGACAGCCATCAATCCACAAAGTAATAAGGGATGTTACAATAAACCCTCTTCCTACCAGCGTTCCTCATGTGAATTAGAAAAACTAAGATAAGGTTGAGTAGAGATTCCTTCTATACCAGCTTTGCTTTTTATTATTTAAAGATGGGTGGCATAAAGTGTACTTTGGTAACCTAAGGTTTCTAATTTGGGATTTTCAAGGCTTGTGAGCTTGATCTAAGAAAAAGTTTCATGTAATCAACTTAGGTAGTATCATGGGTGGTATTATGGATCTAGATCTACAAGACTTGTCCTCCCAAAAGTTTTGAAGGAGGAATCATAGATAGAAACTTTATGCTAATGACACTAATGTGTTGGACTTAGTGGACCTCATAGTACCCAGGTAAGATAGTGGTTTCTAGCCTGTCGTGGAGGTCAACGTCTAATATTAAAGACATGCTAAGGTCAGTTTAGTTAGGGATTCTAGTGATTTTGGTCTTCTCTAAGTTAGGTTGGTAGGGTTTGCCAAGTGCTAGTCTTGGTCACAATCACGCTAGGGTCAAGTCAATGGGGATAGTCCATTCAAGAGGATGATCTATGGGTTTGATGACTCCTAAGTAATTGATAAGTTTTTCCTTATCGAATATGAGACTTGTTTACAATTTTCTATTCATGTTATATTTGCTCACGATTCATGTTTGCATTATTCTATCATGCTCTTTTGTAAAACAAACATGTTTATGTTTATATGTATTTCATTGTACATGGCATCCATGATTTCAATTATTCAATTAAACAATAATGATTTTCTATACCTAAGCATATATATAGGGAGTTCAAGAGGAATGACATTTAGTATGTTTCTCTTATATACATATAAATGTATTATGTTGAAGTTGTCTCATGCAAGCCAAAAGCGTATTAGTTTCTTACTAAGTTGTAAATGCACTCCATGGTTCTCTTTCTCTTTTTAGATACAGGTTTTATAATGAGCCCTAAATTCTTGAATCCCTCAAGATTCTAACGGACTTTTCTAGTGAACCACATGTTATCAATTCGGTTAGGTTATATTGAAAATCCTTTTGAGGTTATTTCCTGGAATAGTGTCGTAAGTAACACATCCAAGGTCTAGAAATGCATTCTAGATAAGAATAGTGGTTTGGTATTATAATAATGTTTGTTAAGAGGGCTGTATATTGGGATATATTATTTATTGTGCTAAGTTGTAAGCTTACAAATGTACTACATATGAAATTATTATTAAATGTTAAACATATTTGGATTTGTTATGGATTGTAAACAAGTAATTCACAGGAGTATATTAAGGAAATGTTCAAATTTTAGGGGATCAGTTGACTAATTTTCTATGAAATGCCAATTAGGTGTCCAAATGGTTGGTGGCTAACTAAGCATTAGTCAAGCCGATGTGGATCTTGATAATAAACAAAAGATATCTTAAGCAAATATAAAATGAATAAACAAAATATTAAAATAACTCATTTAATGTGTATAAGATGGTCTTAAAGTGAATATGATACACAAATAATAAAATTATGCAATAACCCAAAATTGTAATAAGTGAAAGTATAGATTTAACAATAAAATATCATCATATAATATTATTAAATGAAGAATTGGATCCATTCAAGTATCTTTTAATAAAAAAATAACTAATCTTATAAAAAAAAAATTCAATTTGATCAGCTTAAGGATTTTAATTGGTTTGGATTACATTTAAACATGCATTTGTGAAAAAATTAAGTACTTCTAGAGAGTGATGCTCCATTGTGAAGTACAAAATTAAACGCGTCTCTAGATTTCTAAAGTTTAGCATACATTGAAAGTATTATGTTTGTAGGAGATTGCACTTGTTGATGGTAGGAAAGTCCTTGAAGCTTGTTCCTCACCAAGAGTTATGAATATATAATGAAATATATACTATTAAGTTTGTAGCTGCATTTTAATGACACAATTATCTCTCATAAGGATGTAGAATTAAGAATTGCATGTCTCTCACTGTTTCATGTAATTTTTTTAACAAAAAATCAATCAAAAGTGATCAAGTCTAGATCAATAAAAAAAAAATAGATTGGATTGGATATTGGTCTAATCTAAACTTTTAAATTAATCCAATCCAAGTATAAATTATATTATTTGGATCGATTTGATTTTTAACACAAAATTGAACCACACCAATTTGCAAACACTCCTACTATTTTTGTGGTAGTTTTCCCTTAGAATATGTAGCCTTAGTTAATAAATGTTCTCACTTATTTGTTAGTCAGGGTTAACAAATAAAGCCGAGTGCAACTTTCATCATAGTTTGGGATGTAGTGCAAGACCATGAAACTTCAAGGGTACTTTGTTTATTATCCTATTTTATTTGAAAGAAAAATACATGTATGATGGCTAAGAACAACAATAGTTTTATTATGTAATATTGTATCAATTTCATAGTTTTTATTAGGTTTATAGAAAATCAACTTGCGTGGATGGGCATCTAGCTCAAATTATAGTAGACTCCAATATGGCACAAGACAAAGGCAGCGCCATTTATTGAATCAACAACACAATTTTTTCTTCATCTAGCAAGAGCTATGACAACGGATTCAACCCAAATAAGCTGTAACAAAACAAGATAGAGTCAAGTCATCAGCATAACGTAAACTAAAAATAACTCATGTCTAATTATATGCATAAATTTGGTTAACATTGAATTTTCAAAAAATAGTATTTTTTTTAATTTATATCTCTTACTTGTAAGGAACTTAAATGCATTTTGTAGTTCCAATAGAAAACCAACACCTCCAATTGAATCGTTTTATTAGCAATTTAAGCAACACCATTTCCTACACTGTAAAACCTAAAATTTCAACTAGTTGACACTAGCCACCACTAAGCTCTGATAGATGAAGCTTGAGCAAGGGAAATGCTTTGTTACTTTCTACCTATACCACAATTATTGAAAACCATAAGCATTCTTATAAGATAAATGACATCATTTAAAAATTAGGTTATAATTTAATTGTTCTTTGAAAAAATAATATTGTTAAAATGAATTTAATTGAATCTATTCTTCATTGAAGTAAACAAAAAAAATAGTTTAATTTCTTGAGACAATGGAAAATGAGTCATATAGAAGTACACTATGAAGTAAAATGTATTAATTTGGAAATTTAAAATTGATTCCCAAATGATAAGCAATTATAAAACTATTCCTTACCTTCCAAATAGTCATATAGAGGAGATTAGGAGTTTGCTCTTCAAATCTATGGATTTGGCATTATACCAGAGGACTAATGCCATAATGGCATGTGCAGAAACCTAATAAATTAAAAGTGATAAAAAAGTTTAAACTTAACCAAAATAATGAAACAAGTCCAATTTCACTCAATAACAATATTTGAAACTATGGAAGGGATGTGTTTCCTTATTTTAGTACAAATATTTTCTTTATAGAATTTGATAATATTAAATTCAATTGGAGTCTAAACTACCCTATAACTTTGTGTTGAACATCAATTAGTGAAGATGTATGTGCAAAGCACTTCAAATCTATATCTTTCATTACATTTTGTTAAGATTTGATGTGACCAGTGAATAGTAAAGAACCATCAAACTTGATGCAATGTACTTCACAAGACTTGAGAAAGGTTAATCATGAGCCCAGCACTTGATCCATGACTTAGCAATATTATTGTATATTATCATGAAAAATATGTAAGCTCCAACATCTTTCAGAAGTTACTTTTGAGATATGTATGTTTTTTTTTTATGTAACCTTTGAGCTTTTGAGTAAAAACAAACCAATCCTATGAAAATCTTTTGTAAAGAACTAATGTCTTTGTTAACTGTTTGAATATGCAAATAGTTCTAACATGTTTAAGAGAGATGACCAATATAATATTCCTTCTATAAGTCCTTCTTTAAATCACAAACAACATTATTCAATCAAATAATTCTTTACATCGAAGGAATCTACACTTATTATGAAAAGAAAGCCATTCAAATGTGTTAGAAGGATGATGTTGACCTTTCAAAAAGAAAACCAATCATTAGAAGGATCATACAAGCATCAAAAGTATGTATCCAAAAAGTTGTGACCCGAATGATCATTTCTAGAATGTTTTTCAATAAAGATGAAGAAGGTATCAATCTAGCAAAAAAATTCTCTTTGAGGATCTTCTTAAGATCAAAAGTGACAAGACACTATTCAAAAGGCACAATGATAGAATATAAAGATAAATGACCTAAATGGATCTCTTTCTACTTTTTAGTATTGTCCTTGCTTGCTAAGCAACCTCTTCTCTCACCAGACTTCTACCAATGGATCAAATATTGCATAGGCCACTATGATCCCAATAACTACAATTTGAAGGTTTATATAAGTCTTGAATACTAAGAAGAAGCTGATTTCTGCTTAATGCAGTTATTTTGAAAGAAAACTGCTCATGAAACAATGTTATTTAATTTCTTATCTTTCTCAACCTTAAGAAGAAATTAGAAAGAAGTCTTTTAAAAGCCTTTTAACAAAATTTTCTCTAACTTTGTATTAGAAGATATCCTCCTAGTGAGATTATTAAGAAGTCACTCACTCATGTACATAATAAAGATAGACACTTCTGAGTATTAGAGATTAAATGTATTCAAAGATAATCCTTTTAATCAACCTTTGTACCCTAACTAAGCAGTTGTTTTTTTTAGCAAGATTGGAGAAGCTAGGTGAAAGAATACTCAAGGTGGTTAGCTTCAGGAATCTAGGAACAAGAATAGTTAGTTTTTAAGTTTTGAGATGCTTTTAGTAGAATGCTCATAGCGAAAATCTTAACTTGTATGTTGAGGACTAGATGTAAGCAAGTAGTTTCAATCAAGATAAAACATCTTGCATGATATTTGTATGCTTATCTCTTTAAGTTTCCTTTGCCTTAAATTTAATGTTTGTGAAATATGTTGTTTATTTCAATATGCATTTATTAGAAAGTGTTTTGAAGAAAAATAATTTTCTGTAACTAACAAATATTTCCACATTCCATGTTTAATATTTTAGAAAGTTTGTTTTAAATTTTCAAGACTTTCTAAATTAGTTCATGATTCAATCCCCCTTCTCAAAACACTTTTTCAAATGGCAATATCAAAATCCAAATAATAGTCAATTCAAGGTTTTTCTTCTATAAATAGTATTAGATAGTTTTTACAAATTAGGGTTACCTTTCTTGACTATCACCTGTTATTTGTTTAGGATATTTTCAATAGCCAATAAACATGAGAAAAGGTTGAGAAAAGTGGTTCTATGTAGAAAAGTTTAAGATTCAAAGAGCACAACTATTAATTGAATTACCCTTCTTGTATTTTTGTTATCTTTAGAATGAGTACCCTAATTCAAAACTTCAAGAGATGATCAAAACAAACAAATGATAAAGTATTATAATTAATCAATTGCTATGAAGTGAATATTTAACTTAAGAAAGAAGGGGATTATATAGGATTAGAGTGATATTATTTATGTTACTTTTTGAGATATCTTTTAAATTATTAATTCATTAAAATATTTTTTGGGATAAAAGTTAAGGCCTACTCTTAATGAATTTTTAAAGGACATATCGAAATATTCCTTTAAATAGTTACAAAAAAAGATATAAAATAACAATTTTCTTTGAATTACATGTCAACTTCTTTCAAAAAATAAAATTATAATTATTCCTCAAATATATTAATTAATTAAAATCATACTATTACTTCCTTGCATATAAGGTTATAATTGTTTTAGAGGAAGCAGGATATTACACACCAATAATTGAAAGCTATATTGGTAAATAATAAATTACCATGACAATTTTGCTCCATAGAGACGGATATGTTGCTCCTACGAGGATGGCAAC
This sequence comes from Dalbergia oliveri, assembly GCA_030441495.1. NCBI lineage: Eukaryota > Viridiplantae > Streptophyta > Magnoliopsida > Fabales > Fabaceae > Dalbergia > Dalbergia oliveri. The sequence continues at coordinate 12,345,722 of JAMLFY010000007.1, forward strand.
TCCATAACCCATTTCAAGAAGTGAAACACAAAACCAGAATACCTGGCAAAAGCATAGTTAATAACAAATATATGGTATATGATATCATAACCTAGTTATGAAATATTGGATGAGAGGAAAATACCCTAGGACCTAACCTACTGCCAAAGTTTGGATTCCTCCTGCTTTGTCTCCTTCAATGTCAGGTATATCCTATTTATATTCCAGGAAATATGTGATGTTACATTAAGTATATAAGCTCATTGAAACATGAGGTTGGTGTTGAAAACCAAATGGGTATTTTAAGAAGCTAGAAGCTTATACCTTGGCCAATGCTACAACTGTGTCATACACACCATTGATTGCAAGAGCAAACTTCATTGATCTTGGAAAGATAGCTATCCTCTTGAGCACATAGGTCTAAACAACATCGAATGTATTTGAACCAAAAAACACATTAGACTTCCTCGAAACTAATTTTCTAGATATGAAGCTATATATAACTATCACAAACCATGTTACAACACAACACTACTATTGCTAGCTAAAAAATGTGCCCTACTTTTTTTCCTTTTTTGATTTTTTCTTAGATGTTGGTTTCAAATAGTTTATTATGAATTTGAATACCCCAACCTAAAAATGTGAGATATAAATTGGTTGTTGCCATTATGTGTCAAAAGAAAATGCATGCACATCTAAAACCATTTGTCTTGAAAGAGCATAGTTTAGTATGAGACCACCTTCATATGAAGAAAAGGTGCAAGATAGACGGATACCAAAGGATTAACTATCACATACACCAATGTAAGTGATGTAAATCTCTTCCATCTCAAGAAGGGCAACTGAAAAGTTTCATAGATAACAAAGTTATTACAAAAACAACCAACAATGTAGTCGCTATTAAACAAATTTTAATATGAGAACATCTAAAGTGTGAGTCAATGTCTTTAAACTCTCATAATATATTCACAGCCATTGGCTTATACAAGTTGAATAAAATCCATTTGATAACATGTGAAATTGTTACATAGGATTTTTATTTTTCTAGATGCTTAAATTAACATTTGACATGAATATGAAAAGACAATCTATTGGTAAATTTCATGAAAAATAATCTAATTTTAGATCATAGTAGAAAAAAAGGAAAAAAAACACATGTAAAAGGTAGATATTAATGATATGTTAGCCTTGATTACAAATTGTCTATCTAATTCATGCATAGCAAGAAATGTTTTAACTTTCACATTTAAAAGTACGACTTTTCAATTTGAACTAAAGTTTTAGTACATTTATAAATTAAATTATTTTATGTCTCACAAGTTATTTGAAACAAAATAATTGTAATCATCTGATCTTATAGCTGAGAGAAGAGCATGTCAATCCATAAGCTTAGAAATGCCCATGAGGAGCCTAAGGGGTAAACGAAACATAAAAATGATTTTGAGATGTTTCAAGCATCCTATAGTGCGAAGCAAATTGTCTCACCTATTTCCATTCTAGCAAGCACTAGAGCATGTATCAAATGTGTTATGATGTGAAACATCATATCTCATACACCTCTATTTCAGGAAATGCACTAAAGTGCAAATCGCCATATCCATGCATCATTTGTAATAGAAAATGGATCATAGCATGTCTTCAAAGTGCTATAGAGAGAATAAAAAAAAAAAAAAAGAAACATTCCATGGTGTATCTCCCAGGTACTATAGCATGGCCTGAATGGAACTTTTTATTAGAGGAGGGGATTGGAAGTCATTCTTATGTATTTATTTCTCCATCTAAGAGCTTGAAAACCATCTCCCTCGCTCAAAAAATTCAAACCATTACTCAAGATCTCAACAATCTTAAACTATCAATCATCATGTCATCAAAATATACCTCAATCAACACTCCCAAACATGTTTCCACATCTCTAATCTCACTCATTTCATCTCATTTGTGAGATTAGGGTTTGAATGGGGTGTCAAGGAGAACACTTACTGTTCAAAATCTTCTCTACCCATCAAGGCAAGGTTTTCAACACCCAAATTTTCCTAGTGATACATAGATTTTGTTTCATGCTCATTGGAAGTCAATTTCTTATCAGAAGGTGATAAGTAAGATGTTGACATATTAATTAGCCTTCATATTTAGTCTTTTATGTATCTTTTATGCTTAATGGATTAATATTGGATATATTTTATAAGTTTGGGTTCAAGTTGGGCTTAATTGTATTTTCAGCATTATTAGGATTTTAACTATTTCTATATTTTGGGCATATCTTGAGTTATAGACATAAAAAAAATTACAAATTTTATATTGTATGAAAGTTAAGAGAAAGCTCCACAACTTTAAAAAGAGGGGGAAAGATAATTTAGATGCGTAATGGAAAGTTATAGGGGTGAAGTCAGAAGAGAGGTATTGTTATTAGAAGGTGAGCAATGTGCATTAATTGGACCACAAATTATGCATCCTAAATCCAAATGAAGCAAATAAAGTGTCTAAATTGATGAGAAAAAAAAACATCTACAACTTTCATGAAGACACCAAGAGCTAATTTGGCCAATTTGAGTGTCAACAGAGGCTTCGGAGCTAGTAATGTGACATACACACTTTAGCATTAGGTTTTTTTTATCAATCTTTTATTTTCAAAATTTTGTAGTCTGCTCTTGTGATTGCTCTCTCTTGTTCTTGGGCAATTTTTCTCATCTCCTTTCTCAAAAGTTTATTGTGGATTCCTGCACAGCTATGGAGGAGTAATTTTTTAACTAACTCAAGGAATCTTTGAGGATGCTTAGTTGTAAGCATGAAACTCTATCTTTAATTGTTAATATTTTTTACGTGTTTTTCAATTCCTTCTCTTATATTTGTATTTGTTATTGATGTTGAATGATATTGATACATTGATTTCGATTGGAAACCTTTTTGGTATTATTAATTGATTATTTGTAACATTCAATTAGGTATGGAATAGAAAATTAGGTTAATGGTTGTCTCTCTTAAGTGATTGGTTTTTAATCTAATATAAATTTAATTGAGGTTGACATTTAAATTGTTTGATCTATTGTATGTTAGTTAAATGCCTAGAGGTCTCTAGAAGAATCACAAGGGTTGTTTGGATTGTCTACCAATTAATCTTAATTAACTCTACACCAATTACATATTTTATTCCTATTGATTTTTATGTGTTAAAAAATGAACCCCTGTCTTTTTCAATTGATTAACATTAGTGACTATGTGAGAATGATTCAAGTTACACTTCATACTACTATTTTTACTAACTCATTTTTATTTTCAATTTGAGTTAGTTACACTCATGGCAAAGGGTTAATTTTGTGAGTAAACGGGGTGCTTATAGTCCATTGTCTTGCTTTCTAAGTGAATTATGTGTAACATATTATGTGTTATGCGATATTTATTATGCATTTATCTTACGAATCATGCAATTGTTGAACTATAATAAAATGTAACTAAAATAGAAAATATAACAAACAAGGAAAATGCTATGCCTAGTAGAGTTAGGCTCTTAAGGTAGGCTGGAATCTAGAACGATGTCAAGCTTAGTGGAGTCAGGCTCTCAAGTGTTCAAGTCTTTCTCAGTGTACTCTAAGAGTGCAAAGGAGCATGAGTTTCACCCCAAGGATTGTCTTACAAATTTTGAGGAATCATAGGTTGCATGTGAAATTCTCTAAGTGTGAATTCTGGTTGGATTAAGTGACTTTTCTACGGCATGTGGTATCAAAAGACAGAATTATGGTGGACCAGAGGAAGGTAGAAACTATTCAAAATGGTCAAGGCCTACCAATGTGATATAGATCTGAGCTTTCTTAGTTTGGAAAGGTACTATAGGCGGTTCGTAAAGGATTTCTCCAAAATAGTAGCTCTACTAACCTGACTAAAATATAAAGGAGTTCAATTATAATGGTCTGAAGCATGTGAAGAGAACTTACAAAAGCTCAAAAAATGCATAATAACCACTCATGTGCTCATTTTTTCCTTTGGATCTACAAGTTATTCCATGTGCTGTGATGCATCTAGGATGGGACTTGGTCATTCCTCATGCAACATGGATGAGCTAGCCATTGCTTACACCTCTAAACAACTCAAAAGGCATGAGTAGAACTACGCTACATATGTTTTGGAAATGGTAGCGATTATCTTTACCTTTAAGATTTGGAGACACTAACTTTATGGTGAGACTTGTAAGATACATACAGACTATGAAAACCTGAAGTATATCTTCCAATATAAGGATCTTTATCTAAGACACTTAAGATGGATGGAACTACTCAAGGATTATGATTACACCATCTTATACCATCCAGCAAAAGCAAATATGGTGGCAAATGCCTTGACTAGAAAATCTATGCATAGTTTGACCCATTTTCTTGAGTATGCCTTTCTAGGCTTGCTTCATTTTTCTCACTAGCAAGGACATCTCATCATCGCCCTTTTTTTAATCTTCTTTAGAAGCATCCTCATCTCTCAATTCCTTAGAAACCTTAAAATTTTTCCTTAGTTTTGCTTTTTGTAAGAAGGCTTTAAAGCTATGGATTTGTTTTTCTTTGATGAGCCTTATTTAGCTCAACCTCATTAGTTTTTAGAGACCCTATAAGACTATCCAAACTTAGAGTTTTTAGCTCGTTAGCTTATGCTATAGTAGTAACTTTGGGAAGTCATCTAGAAGGTGAAGTCATAAAGATCTTTCTAACCATCTCAGTATTTGTATACCTTTTGCCAAGGCCTTTTGACAAATTTATGACATGCATAAATTTGATGGTTATTTCATCAATATTTTCATGCTTAAGCACTTTGAACATCTCATGTTGATGAACCCGCATGCTGATCTGAGTCTCCTTAACATGGTCAGTTCCTTCATGCAGTATTTCAAGTTCACCTTGGATTTCTTTTGCAATATCACAAGTAATGAACTTCTTATACTCTAGTTTACTCAAAGCATAAGAGATACTTGGCTTTGCATTTTGCTACACTTGAGTCTTTTGTCTATCTGTCCACTAATGTCTAGGAATCAACTCAATCATAAGCGGACCAAGCTCATGTTCAGCAAAGACATTATGTTGGACATCCTGCGTTGGGATGTAGTCACCATTTTAAATGATGTCCCACATATCCAAGCTAGTTGACTCAGTGAACAACTTTATTTTGTCTTTCCAATAATGATTATCACCTCTAATAAAGTATGGGGATGATTGATAGAGTGACCTTCAATAATGTGCATGGTTTGTTAAGCTATTTCATCCGAGGATCTTTTTCTTTAATGTTAAGTTACTCAACCCTTTTGGAGAACTAGGATTTGATGCCAAATATAAGTGAAAGCAAAGGGACAAGAAGGGGGTTAAATTATGCAAACTAAAATCACCTTCTAAAAACTTTAAAAACAAAATACTCTTAAGTTCAAAGAACTTAGAGAAGCAAAAGCAAAGTTAGTTCTTTAGAAAGTTAGTCTTTCTTTAGCCTTCTTAAGCTACCCATAAGTAGTCTTATCCTAGCCTCTCTAAGCTAACTCACACTAACTACTACTGGGTCAAGGTTACAAGATGTCATTGTTTTCTGGTTTGTGTTTGGATAGCACTTACCTAGAATAACACTCAAGTTCTCAAAATATTACAATAAGATTTTAGAGTCGCTTGAATGACCTTTTACAAAGATATAACTCACAAAGGAGAATATTTGCTAAGTAGAGAATGTGTAAGAAGGTTTTTGAAACAATATGATTCTTTCTTAAGATGAAGATTTTTAAGATTGAAAGAATAGCTTAGCACCTTCAATCCTCAAATAACTATCCTTTTATAGTTGGTGTTTTGAAAATAATTGTTGTTCCTTGAATGTTAGACCACGTTACACATGTTCTTCTAATATTGCATATACAGAGAATTTTCAAAGTTTTCTTCCTAGCAATCTCTCCTTTTGCAACCTCACAATACCTTTAATGGTTATAACAATACTATTTTCCTTTCATATCTGATGCAACTTCATAAAAGATCTTTCTAAAGAGCCTAAGCATCAAACATGTTTCTTAATGGATAAGAAAATTTTTTAAGGCATTTAGCTCAAATTTAGATCAATACTTTATTTTTTAAAGTGATGTCATCCTTTTGATCACATGAAAGTTCCATTTAATAGTGTAAACTTTCTTTCTAAATTGCATTATAACTTTCTCAACACTTTAATTACTTTCTGAGAATTACTTTCTAGACATGTTATGTATTAAACTCATCCATAACTCATGAAGTTTAATTCATTTTAACATTGAGTATGGATTTTGAGTTGCTCTTCAACATTCTTAGTAGGTTTCTTAAAGAATTTATGCACAAGTTGCAATATAGAGACTTGTGCTTATTCAATAACACTCATACACATGGTTAGTCATTTTTCTCAAATGATTTATTCAAAGATTGGTTTGTTGTCACTCGAAGCCAAGCTATTTAAAGCTTTTCAAAGGGTCCTAAAGCTTACTCTAGGAGCATGAAATTTTTTTTATTTTGGCTGCCTCTAATGGTTTAAATCAAACAGTAGTGTATGTTCCAGTTATGGGCTTTGCTTTGTTTTCCTTGGTAAATTATTAAAAATGAGTTTGATTCATGGACTAGATTCTTGTGTTTAGTTGTAGTGTGCTGAAAATTAGTTGGAGCATTATGTTTGAATAGATTTTGATTCTAATAAAGGACTTTGGGGGTTCTTCAATTTAGTTTGATTACTCGTACAAATTGTTCCTTAAAAGAGGTGAAAATGGGAGTATGAGCCTTATTGAGATGCTTGGAGTTGCTAGAAAATATTAATATAGAACTTTTCTTTTTGTACAAAGTGGTGGTGTTTTATGAGACAATGGGGTTTGGGGTTTTCACTGTCATATTTTAATGATTGGATATTTATTCTGACATGTAAATATGAGTTTTAAAAGAGAAAAATGGAATTTTGGTTATGTCTGGCATAGATTGGAGCTTATATGTGTGTTTGGGCCTAAACAGCTTCTTTGATAATTTAGACTTAAATCTTATGCCTTTATTTACTATGAATTGTGGATTTGATTATGGAATCCTTTAGCTGAGACCGGTCCTTTGACTGGTATTGGTTTAGGATTATGATATATATAGATTGGGTTATAACATTCTCTTGTGTGTTTAAATGGTGTATCAATGAGTTAAAATGGTTGTGACATATATATTATGTGATAAGTGAGGACTTCTAAGGGTTATGAGGCATAACTTGACTCATGCTAATGTGAGTAAGGTTTGGAGCATTAGAATGAGTCAAGAATATGTCACATGCACCTTAGAGCTAGAGCCATGATGACTATGTGAAGGTTTAAGTTTTAGCATTTAAACTTGAGAATGTGAATACTTTTTATTCCATAATCATGCATGAAACTTCATGTGAATGCTTTATGTTTGATTTTTATGCTATGAGATTTCATTTTACTTGCATGCTGATGACATGAGCATTTAAGAAAGAAAGTGATGGTGTTATTTGGTCTAAATTTCCCCAAATCAAATCTTGCGAGTAGGTTGGAGACCATGTTATATCACCGAGGTGGTGTTGTGGTTAGTATAAGTTGATCATGAGAAAGGCAAACATTTAAAAGAAATATAAATGAGATGTGTGAAATGTTATGCAATCCTTTCATCATTGAGCATGAATTCATGTTATGCGTCTTTAAATGCTTGTCCTTGTCACGCATCTCTATTTATGTCATTAATTTATAAGGTTTTCATAAATCTTCAAAGACACATCACTTCGAGAAATTACATATGCAAAGTGGCTGGAGAACAATAACAATAACATTAATTGTTTTCTTAAATCTACTTAGTTTCCTTTGGATCCTCACTTCATTTTCCTTGTTTTCTATGTCATCTTTAGAAAGATGACCTTGTGGGTACCGATGTAGGATCTCCTTGAGTTGGATAGAGGTTTTAGCTCATACTTAGAGATTTAGATGCTATTTTATTTTCTATCTTTCATTCCTATTCTTGAGTATGTAGACTATTGACCTTTTGATTTATGTTTCCTTTATTTGTTGAAATTTTCTATTGTTATGTATAACTTTATTTGATACTGGGCCTTAATGCTGGCATTTGCTTAGGATTTATTCATGTTTTGTTAGACATGGTTTGTCATAGGTGTAGTAGTCCTCTATGGACCCCATGACCCTTATGATACCATGGTTCCTACTATGTTATGAAGTGTTGATCGTGTTATGTGACATTTAAGACCATGTAGATGAATTATGAAATGCTTGATGGTTATGTCCAAGAAATGTTATGTTGTGTGTGAGAATATTTTATAGGTTATACTAATGATTCACCTTTTACCACTATCTAGTGAAGCTCTTGCCATTTTAAGTTTTCAAAAAAAAATTCTTATTTTCCACTACAAGTATTTTAAAGGGAACTTAACACGTGAAATCAAAACATGATTAACTAATAATTACCTGAATTATGTCATAAGGATAAGAAGTTAATTACTAGGGTGTCACATGATAGATATCATTATAATGTACATAATCAAAAAAGCACAATGTATATTGATAACCTTATATATTCATAAATAATATTAAGCAGATAACAAAGGTTAAAAGCAACTTTTTCCGGTAATTTTTTGTTGGCACAAGGAGATAGATATACTCACATTCACTGCATAAGCAGTCGCTAGGGCAAAAGTAGTAAGAATACTCCACCTTAATGGCCATGATCCTACAAGCCATCCAATACTTACACTCTGGAGGGAAAATACATAAAAGGATAAGCCTCCTTTAACCTCATTAACAACACTTATCTTTATGTTAGAAAGAAGTGCATGCCAAAAAACAATAAAGACACTAACAACCAAATAAAGAATATCCCTAATAAAACTCTTATCTAACTATTACAAATAAAATCATTCATGTTCACCTAATCATTAGCTTAAACATTTTGGAGAGATGGTTACATGGTATCAAAGCCTCAAGAATTAACTAGTTAAAGGTTCGATCATGCTTTAAGCCCAAAAGAGGCATTCATACGAAGAGACGTGTATTTTAAACTATTTATGTATCTCTACCTATCAGTAAGTTTTTGGATGAGATGGTTCATGATACTGACAACGCTTATCTTGAACAATAAAAGTGAAACTACAAGCATCATCATAGAGGCTACCCAAGTATGCACATGCACCCCAAAAATTGTTTATCCATACTCACCATTAGGTTTTTTTTTTTTGGTTAACCACCATTAGGTTACTTTATATACTTATTTTTAAAAGATGAAAAATTAAATGTTAAAATGAGAGATTTTGATCTCACTGTTAGGATTTTTTTTTTTTTTTTTTGTAATTCACTACAATAGATTCCAAATCACAAAGCTATGAGTTTTGTTATATGTTCAACTCTATGGGACAACTTTTAGATAACTCATTCAAATCCAAGGATGGGAAACAACAACTTTTATCTTTAAATATGTGTCCCACAAAATTCGATAGTGATAGATTGGGTATCTATATGGTGTACAAGATGAAAGTTGGTCAAACAACATTTCTCCAAAGCTAAATGAAAATCTTAAAGACTAGTCAAGGCAAACAAGGAACCCAAAGAATGTACAAACACCTGGCATGTGGAACCAAAATAGTATTCTAACCACAACACAAAATATGGAATAAACTCATGACAAATCAACCTATATATAGACTAGCTAAACCATACATTAGAATGTACCTATTCTTCAACAGTTGTGCATCCTTCATGCTTACTCTTCGTACATGCAATTCAGCCACAACCCTACCTAACCTTCTTCTATGTTCTGATTCTATTGTAGATTAAAAGCCATAGCCTTAAAATGATAAGGGAAATCTAAGTACAATCTCTTTAACCAATACACGTGTCTAAATTTGATTAGGAAGCCCATATTAGACCAATGGATCTTTTTACTTTCAAACAATATTCTAATTCCTTTCAATGAATAAAGACCATACCACAACATAGAACAAACACATCCATAATTTTTTTTTCTTTTTTGAAATCCAAACAAACTTACACCTTTCCTTGCATAAAAAATTCCTTTCATTGCTAGGGAATCTTAATGGCAATTCTAACATTGTAATATAAAATTAGTTTGAGACACACTAGTTAGTCCTTGTCAATATATAAGGTTTAGAGTTTTAACTAGGGGATATTCTTTTGTTATCTACAATAATATATAATTATAGGATGGAATTTTTTATTCATTAATAGTTTAACTAAAATCACCAAAATTTAAACAATATAAATGATCTCCACTAAGAGTTGTATGACCAAAAAAAAGGTTTGTAAGAAAATATACTCCTTAAAAATGTTTGTTATCATGTGAAAGTTTCCCCATAGTCACATCACATATTTTTAGCACTTAAACAAGTGATTAATTACCTAATGAGTGGGGTATATATAGATGAAGTAATGTGTGAACTGTTAAGTTATCTTATTACACACATGAGAAAATTGCCCTATTTTAAGTCTTGCCACAAGTTTCTTACTTAAACTTCCTATCCATGCCTTAACATTCGTCCACATTGATGACATACACTATAAAATATCTCAAGTAGTAATAACCATGTCCCTCTCTATCTAATAACCAAACTCGCCCTCCCTTATAAAGGAGCTCCTTGTTCTCTTCTTTCTTCTAACTCTCTACTGAGTTTAACTCTTCCTAAATTTGAGGTATACATGCATGAAAAGTTGTAGTCAAAATTCAAAATTCAAGATAAAGGATAGAAAAGTGTGAGCGTATTTACAACTATTAGAAAACCATGAAAGATCTAATATTTTTCCCAAGATCAAATATTTGTATCAACGTCAAGAAATAAAATTTGATGGTTAACGAAAAAGGATGAAAAAAATCTTGAAATGAAAAAGAAAAGGTTTTGATTTAACAAAGGACACAGTTCCAATAAACTCATGATGGGAAATCTTGTGCATAAAAAACATGAAATGGCTATTGCTACTCTTATGTATCTATTGACACTCCTATTTAATTAAATTTTTATTTAGTTTTACCATAATACTCTTCTTTTTCTAATGATTTGAATAGTCAATGTAAATTATTTACTAGTTATTGTAATATTGTCATAGTTACTCTTACTAATTTAATTGTTCATAAATTTAATATTTATCTCATTTTTCCTATTTTTAGATGGTTAGTAGTTATAACAAGTATTTATAATTAATTTATTTAATATAATTTTTTAAATTTAAATATTATTTTTATATTTTATTCAATAACTATCTAAATAATATAATATTGAGTATTTTTTTAAAAACAAACAACAAACAAAATCAATAACAATTAAGATGTACCAAAAAATTGTGATGTTCAACTACATACCTTATTTTGTAACATTTAGAGTTTATATAATTAAAAGTTCTTAAGTAAACAAATAATATCATGATTCATTACGATTGACTATAATTTTTAATATGTATATATATTGTCTATTATCCATATTCTTAAAAATTAATATAATTTGATATATTAAAGTAATTACTTACCCATGTCAGAAAGTTTAAAAAGATTAATTTTTCAACCCACAATTGAACAGTATAAAGGTCTAAAATATTTTGTTTTAAATAAAGATATTAGGAGATAAATGGTGAAGATGAGAGTCAAACTCATGACCTCCCATAACTCATTAAGATATATAGGAGTATACCACTATACTGAACTCACTTACCTAATTTATTTCCTTTCTATTAAATAAATATAATAGTAAAATTAAAAACTGCAAATTGGTGCGCATTATATTTATCTTTCAATATACTATTAATGTAAAATGCACAAATTAAGTATACAACTAATTCAATATATTAAATTATTTCAATTTTTAACAATAGAGATTTCAAAAAAATTCTAGTAAAAAATAAGTGATTGATGATAAATCCAATGGTTTTTTTTTGTAGTTTTGAAAATTATATAAATAATAGTTGTTAAAAAATACTAGTATGTGTCTAGTATTTTATGATGTTTTTACCTTTATTATTATTAATTTTTTTAATTTTTATTCCTTTTTGTTCCTAAAATATTCATTACTAATTTGTTTAGATATCTATTATTTTAAGAAAATTTTAAGCAACATAATTCAATATATAAAAAATATATTAAATATGCTAACTTTAAATACCTATAATATATAGTGATTATTATTATTATATAAAAATTAAAAATGAGATACATATTAAATATTTAAAATAATTAAATTATTTTTCAATCAAATTAACAATAATAACTTTTGATGACATTATGATAGATGACTAATAAATAATTCATGTAATTAAGAAAGAAAAAGGATATTTTTGTGAAATTTAATAAAAATTAATGCAATGGGAAAAGTAATAGACACATGGGATAGCCATGATCCACCAAAATTAATGTATGTAAATAAATATTTGAGTAAAAATCTAAGTTAGTCCTCAAGAATACTATGCCGTACAATTTAGTCCCCTAAGAAAATAAATTCCATCCATGGTCCCTCAAGAATTGAAAAGTTTGACAAATTAGTCCATCTATTAATTGAATAACACATGTGATGCATTATAACATTGCTAAGTCACATTAACTGACACATTGACATCCAAATGTCATCATTTTGGAATGATTCAAGAAATCATTTTCTGTATTCAAGATTCAAGAAATGACTTCTCTTATATCATGTTCTAAGTTTTAGGAGAAAAAAACACTGAAACAATGTCTTGTTGCTGAAGGGATGTGAGTGTGATTCCCATATGTGATGTGACATGCCGAACCATTAACATAACATGCCATACATGTCATCCCCTTAAGGTTTATTAGACAGATTTTACAAAGAGACTAGTCCTATGTTTCAATTCTTGAAGGACCACACAAGATGGATTTATTTTTTGAGAGGACCAAATTGTTCAACGTAATATTCTTATGGGATTGAGTTGGGTGTTTACTTTAAATATTTTTATCTCCAAATTTACAATAAAAGTTTTATTTATTGACAAGATGAAATTCAAGTGAGGGGACATGATGAGCATCCAAGTTATTAAAAGTGATAATTCTTGATATATGGTACCATAAATAAAAATGATGCAGCAACAATGACAGTCCTTGAAGAATACTCCCCAGATGCCAGAGGATGATGTGGCTTGTTGATCTACAAAAAAACATGTCACAAATAAAAAAAATAAGATAGCCCATTTGCAAAGTTAGTAACATATAAAGGTTGAATGTTTTCTGACTATATATCTTCTGAAAAAATAACTAGCAAAAGTATCATAAATTGATGTATATGTCTTTACAAAAATGTTATTTGAGCACCCAAAAATAGGTGTCATACCACCTTTGAATGTGATGGTGGTCCCCATTTATTCAATATATCCATCATATTTAATGGTAATAAAATAGGTGTCGATTGAGCTTAGAGCTAGACTATTAAAAATTCAATCATAATATATAAAAGAAATAACTATTTTACAATCCCAATTCAAGATAAACATACAGATTTATGTAAGATATTGTTTATTGTATCTATCAAGTTAAATAAAAAAAAAGGTCAAAATTAACTAAATAATTTTTTTAAAAGGGAAAAATTAGAAAAATAAATAGATTATAAAATAAACTAACAATTTTAGAGGGCCACTACCCCCATTATATAACTAGCCTTCGCCCTTAATATTGGGACAACACCCACTTTTTAGATGTTTAAATAACACTACTCGTCTTTAATAGCTATTACCTTTATCACAAGTCTTTATTTGTCAGTCCATGCATGTTTGGGACTAACGTTAGTCCCAGCCTATTTATATCTAAAAGTACAAGTTTGACCTCACCAATTTTTTAATTTTATTTATTGCCATTGTACTTTTCCTTTGCCACACACCTATCACTCTAGCAGATTGCCATGGTGCCACCATCAACACCCTCTTTAGAAAACATAGGACACATGAAACCACTTCTATCTACGACCTTTATTACCCTTACTCCAAAAGAATAAAAAAAATTAAAAACAAAAACACCAACAAACCAAATGTTCAAACATTTTGGATCAAGTTCTAGCCCTAAACCTCCAACCAATTAGAAAAAACCAAAATTTTCTATTATATTTACATGGCAATAAAAGGCTAAGGTGATGGGTAAAGTATTAGATTATAATAAAAAGTGTACATGACAACACTTGACTCACTATTGCAATTTGTTAGTTAGTTAGAATGTGAGGCATATATATGTGTAAGAAGTTCTATTTGTACAAGCTCCCAATTTAGTTTTCTCACATTCAATTTAATACATCTTCTTCCTCCCCAAGTTTTTTCTGCTCATTCCATTCTTCTTTTCATATGTTACTATCACATTATTAAGATGGTGTCAATTAAAGCCTTTTACTATGCATCATCTTCTTTCTAGAAATTTCCCCTAAAATTCCTAGATCTTGCTCCTCCAATGGCAAACCCAAATAATGATCCCTTTAGTCCTTATTACATTCATCATAATGAATATCCAGGCTTGGTCTTAGTTTCAGCACTATTCATGGAGTAAGGCCATGAAGGTGGCATCTATGTCTAAGAACTAGCTCCAATTCTTTGATGGTTCTTTGCTAACCCTTGAGAATAATCTAGATTATGCTACACGGAAAAAATGCAATTCCATCCTCATATCATTGATCTTTAGGTTAGTTTCTTCTAGCATAGATGAGTGCATCCTTATTGATAAGGCTGTAAGTGTTATTCAGGTTTAGAATAAATAAAAAGATATGCATGCTAAGGTAGATGTTCTAAGAGTTTCACAAGTCCAAGAAGATATCACTTTTATCAAGCAAGGAGAAAGGTTTTTCAAGGCATATTTCACTAAATTGAAGATGTTATGGGATGAATTGGATAAGTTCAAGCCCTTACCCTCTACCTATGGAACTAATTGTGTCTCTCAAAACACTATTAAGAACAATGACAAGAAGACAAAGTTCTAGCTTCTTAAAGGGCTTAAAAGACCAATTTTCTACTATAAGTCATAAATCTTTCTAATGGACCCCATCCACACTATCAACAAGGTGTTCTTATTGATTGTCCAATAAGAAAGACAACTCACTTCTCAATGGGTTTCCAAGTTTGTTGCTATCATTCCTGACAAAGGTTTTATAAGGGTTCTAACAATGCTTAGAATAGAATGGGCTAGTATAAAAAGTGCAATATCTCACTTCAACCAAAACCTGGAACTTTTGTAATAAGAAGGGTCATACTATGGAAACTTGATATAGGAAACATGGGTTTCCACTAGGATTTCAATTCAAGAATCCTAGAATATCAACACATTGTGTTTGTCTTGAAGGATCTCAAATGATACTTGCTAGAGCCTTCTAGAAGAAATTGTGAGATCTGATGCAGTCATAACCTAAGAGCAACATCAAGATCTCATTGCTTTACTTCAAAACTCAAAAAGGCTTCCTTCTAATCACTCCTCCAATCATATTTCATCATCCACAACCTTTAACAATCTTGAGTTTGTTGTCAAAGACATGAGTCTATCCAATAATTTTAATCTTCTCACATCAAGTATTATGGCCAATATTTTAAAACGTGTATATCATATAGCAAAAATGTGTAAGGCAACATATATATATATATATATATATATATATATATATTAATGGATTCTTGATATTGGTGCTAATAACATTTCTTCCAATCCAGTGTGTCTCTGCTTACTAAGAAATTAAACATGTTTATGTCAAACTCTCCTAATGGCAATTGTTATATCTGAATATACTAGTGCTATTCACTTCTATGATTGTTTTATCTTTCTAATGTCCTATATATTCCCTAAGTTGCCAATATTCTCATCTCAATTAGCAAATTAATTCAAGACCTAAACCATAGGCTAACTTTTGACCCTAAAAATAACTACGTGATACTAGACACTCTTACCTAAAAGAAGATTGGTTCAACTAGGCTATGGAATAGGTTGTATCTCCTTCAAGAATACAACTCCTGCACCAAAACATAAGGTTTGATATAACTCTTCATGATTAGCAGATTTTATATTTGGCATTTTAGGGTAGGACATTTATCCAATGAAGTACACATCATGATTCATAAATAGATGTAATCCCATTGGCACATTAAAATATGATGTTTCCCTTTCAACTCATTCACGTAGACATGTGGGGACCCTTTGGAACCTCTTCTTTACACGAATGTAGATATTTTCTCTCCATTGTTGATGATTTTACAAGAAACACTTGGATTCCCTTTATGACAAACAAAGGAAAAGCTCAAAAACACTGTTTAACTTTCTAACTCGTTTCAACATAATTTGACTCTAAAATAAAAGTCTTGAGATATGACAAGGGATTAGAATATAGAATGCCAGAACTCTATGCTCAAAGACGCATTATTCATCAAACCACATGTATAGAAACACCACAACAAAATGGTGTGGTTGAGAGAAAACACCAACTTCTCGTAAATATTGCTAGATCCCTTATGTTCCAAGCTAAGCTTCCAAAACTTTTCTGGTCTTGTTCCATTGCTCATGTTGTATACACTATCAATTTGTTGCCTACACTAGTTTTAGCTAATTGCTCACCCTTTGAAAAGTTATATAAAAAACCATCTGATTTTTCTAACTTTCAGGCTTTGGATGTCTTTGTTTTTCTTCCACTATCCTGGCCAGGAGGCACAAGTTTGTCCCTAGTGCAAGAAAAGTCATCTTCCTAGTTTATCATACAGGTAGGAAAGGATATCTATTATATGATATCAATAATACAAAAATCTTCCTTTCTAGAACCCTCTACTTACCAACCTCAACACAATAACTGAATTGTTATTCCTTTGTTGTCAATTGAAAATGACCATTGTATATCCCACCAACACTCCCTCCTACACCTTGATCAAGCACCCGCTATCACTCCACCTACACCTACTTCTATACCTCAACCACCTAAAATTATTGCACTTACTACCATAACCTCTAACAATCATCCTCTTATTGTCATGCCTAGCCAATAGTTTGCACCAAGAATTTCTACTAAACAAAAACACAAACCACAGGACCTGGAAGACTACCACTGTGACCTTTCCATAACACTTGATATATCCGTCCTTACCAATGATAGGCATCCTTTATCTATTGTTCTTTCCTATTCTAATCTATCTCCTTCCCATAGAGCCTACATTATCTTTATTTCTTCCTAGATTGAGCACAAAACATATCATGAAGCTACCAAACATGAGTGTTGAAGAAAGACAATGAGCTCTAAACTTAAAGCTCCTGAAATGACCAAAACTTGGACTCACAACTTTTCCAATAGAAAAGGTTCCCATTGGTTGCAAATAGGTCTACAAGAGTAAACACAAAGCTGATGGATCTATATAAAGGTACAAAGCTATGCTTATGGCTAAGGGTTACACATAACAAGAAAGGGTAGATTACTTGGATACTTTCTCTGCAATAGCCAAGATGACAATTACTCATATCCTTTTAGTTATTGTTGCATGTTTGAATTGGCATTTGTACCAATTGGATGTGAATTATGCTTTTCTTTATAAAAACCTTCATGAAGAAGTTTACAAGACCTACCTCCTAGCCTTTTTCAATCTGAGCCTAACCCAGGATGCAAACTAACAAAGTCACTCTATGGTTTAAAACAAGCAAGTAAACAATGGAATGCAAAGCTTACATTATCTCTTATCTCTTATAGCTATGTTCAATCATAATCCAATCATTCTGTATTCACCAAGAGAGTTGGCATTTCCATTACAGCATTGCTATATATAGTTGATGTCATACTTACTGGAATGATCTTGAAGAGATTAATAGAATTAAACAATCACTAAACACAAGTTTCAAAATCAAGGATCTTAAACCACTAAAATATTTTTTGGGTCTTGAAATTGCTAGATCATCAAAGGGGATACATCTTTATCAAAGAAAATATGCCTTAGACATCCTATCTAATACCAGAATATTGGCCTACAGACCTTTGTTTATCCCCATGGCATAGCAGCTACAAATTGTAGCAAGAACAAGGAGCTCCTCTTTGATACTAGAATGTCTTGAAATTGCTAAATCATCAAAGGGCATAGATCTTTGTCAAGAAAATATTCCTTAGACATCTTCTCTAAGACTTGGAATGTTGGCCTATAGACCTTTGTTTATACCCATGGATAGTAGTTGTAAATTGCAGCAAGACTAAGGAGCTCCTTATCATGATGTAGTAGAATATTGAAAACTGGTAGGAAGACTACTATACTTGACCTTTTCCAAACTTGACTTGGCCTTTTCTATGCAACAACTTATTCAATGTTTTGCCAAGCCCATGGATTCTTACTATCAAGCGTTGTGGAGGTTCTTAGATACATAAAGAGTGCTCCAGGAAGGTTTATTATTTTTGCCAATAATCTTTTGTGTTGTCATGATTTTTTGACTCAAATTGGGCTAGCTACAAAGACTCTTGTAAGTCTATCACAAGCTTTTGTACCTTCCTTAGATCAGCCTTAGTCTCTTGGAAATGAAAGAAATAAACTGGAGCCAGGTTAGAGGTTAATATTGTGCTCGTCTCCCTTACCAAGAAATTCAATGGCTAGTTTATCTTTTGAACCTGAAGGTTTATTTTCGCATGCATGTTTACTTGTATTGTGACAACCTCTCTCCATCCGCATAGCAAATAACTTGGTTTTCCATGAATGAATCAAACACATAGAGATTGACTATCACATTATTAGGGAAAGACTAAATGCTTGTTTGATCCACCTTTTTCTTGTCACTATTCATAATCAAACTGATCATGTTTTAACCAAACCCTTCGTCTTAACCTTTCAGCAACACTACTTAGGCTAGGAATGCTTGATATCCATTCCTTAGCTTGTGGAGGGCTATTGGATGATAATAAAATTAGTGCACATGACAACACTTGCCTCATTATTGCAATTTTGTTAGTTAGTTAGAAAGAGAGGTATGTATGTACAAGAAGTTCTGTTTGTGTAAGCTTTTTTTTTTTTACTTTTCTCATTTTCAATTAAATACATCTTCCTCCCAAGTTTTCTTTACTCCTTCCATTCTTGTTCTCATATGTTACTATCACATTATCAAGACAAAGAAAAGGAAATAGGAGGGTTTCATCATGCTTTACCAGTCTGCTTATTTATATGAGACTAGAATAGTATATAGAACACAATATCTAGTGCCCTAAGAGCATTGTTAGATAAACCCTTATATAATTATAGCTTGTAGTAAGGATAAGGTTGTAGTGGCGATGCATTTTCTTCAGCAATCTAGCTCAGTGAGATGTCAACTCCCACCACGACCCCAAGCCCTCTTAGCTTAATTTTTTTTCTCAGTCAAAATGTTTGGCCGTGAGATGGTGATTCATATGGGGTTGTGAAGTGAAGAGATAGAATCTTACATGGGATGATTATACCAACATATTAAGCAAAGACCTAATTGCAAAAATCTATTGGAAGGTGGTGGGTGCATAGAGATGGTGGGAGGCAAGTATGATTCTCTGAGGATAGAAGTAGGAGGTGGAAAGGTGGTGGCCGGTGAGAGTGGTGATGGTGACAAGGAAACAGTGTAATCAGGAGGGTAGGCAAATAAACCAAACTAGAACGAAACTATTTTTACTTCAAACCATCAAATAGGTTTGGTTTTTTTAACCAATCTAGTCGAAGGTGCCTAAACTGGTTTTGAACTAGTTCAAAATCTACAAAGCTAGTTTTAACCGACTTATCCAAATAACCAATCCTTATCCTTACATCTTTGCCCACTTAATTGTGACAAAACTATCCATCCATACTCTCTCAATCCCTTTCTCTAGCTTGCCATGACAAGCAACCAATGCCCTAAGCCTCTCTTAGCCGCAATAGCCGCCCACCACCCCTTGCAACCTCGACCCCAATCGTCCCTCACCCACAGCCATCGCAAATAGCAACCGGATTCCTTCACTCCGCCATGCAACCTAAGTCATCCCTGCCACTAAATGTGGTTCACCACCGCTCATCATCATCTCTATTTCTTGCCTTCTCTATCTCTCTACTCTTTTTTACTTGTTGATTAATTAAATGCAACTAAACTGGGTCCATTTCAAGTTTTGCTCTGCAATCTCCCTATGTTTATCTCCTTCACTTAGGAATCTAGACTTGTCTATTCATGGTAGAGGATGTTGTAGAATGGAGGTGGAGTTATTCTTTGTTAGAGAGTTGAAGTCACGACGCTCGTCGAAGAGGAAAGGGTTCAATGAGGTTGGATCATAAAAGTCTCAAGGAAAGAAAAGAAATTGATTTTTTTTTTCATATTGTCTGGTTTGGTTTTGAATCTAGTTTATTTTTAAACCGATTTAAAAAAACCATTTCTTTTATTTGATTAATTGGTTGTGGTTTGGATGTGGTAGTCTAGTAAAGTTGATGAAGCTGAAGGACAAATATGTATTTTCAAAAATACTATGTTATATAAAAAATTTAATGTAATGTTTATAAAGAAAAGAAAGATTTATTTAATAGTTTATACGTTAAATCATACCCTGGAAAACCAAATCTAAGGGTCACAAAATAGGGGACTATTAGCGTTAGTTCTAAACTTCATAGAATTAAGGAATCTTTCACCAATATCAATAGACCTATCAAAATATAACTAAAACTCTCATAGATAAGGCCACACCTTACACCTTAAGGTCTTGAGTATTGTTAAACATAGAAAATGTTTGGCAATATGCTTCATTCCTCAAGATATTATCTAACACTTAATAAAACTCAAGTGCTTGATTTATTCAAGTTTGATGCTAGCCTTACACATAGATATATAAATAAGTGAGAATGAAAATTTTATAGTAAATATCTCATTTCGTCCTAAGATTTTAAATTTGAAATCAACTTAGTCCTAACAAAATTTATGACGCCAATTTATTAGTCCTAAAATTTTAAATTTGATATCAAATTGATATCACCATTAAATTAAACTAAATTCCATTAACTTTTAAACTTCCTAGATTTCAAATATTTTCTTATACCTCCATATCATAAAAAAAATAACGAAAAAATAACATGCCCAATACGCACATTGCTATGACCACCATTTTTTTCACTATTCATCATGAAGCTTTACTCAACACCATCTTCTCCCATCAAGCACCATGCTCAACCTCCAACCTCACCCATCCACCATCAACTTCTACATAGCCATTGCCCAAGTCATCATCACAATGTCCAATGTAGTTATGACCACTCAGCCACTCTGCGAGTAGCGATCCATTCATGCCTCTCTTCAAGGTGAGCACCAGCCACAAAGCCACTCTATCCACCAATTAGAACACAATAAGATTCCTTATGATTTTGTGATTTCATTTGGTTCTTGGAGTTGAAAGTTTATCTTTTTTGTTTCCCTATTTCAGATCTTACTTTGGCCATATAAATCTTTATAAAAGTAGCACATTTCAATTTTTTTTTTGTTTTGTTTTGATTTGATGACATGGAGGTATATGAAAATAGTTGGTAGCCAAGTAGATTAAAGGTTAACAAATGTTAGTTTAATTTCACTATGACCAACTTAATTGATGTCAAATTAAAAAAGTTTAGGATTAAATTGATGTCAAAAATTTTGTTAGGACCAAATTGATGTCGTAAAATCTTAGAACCAAATAGCATATTTACTCAAAATTTTAAGTGAGAAATGAGAAAGAGATTCTTAACCTTTAGATTAAATTGAATTGCTTATATTATAATCTGCTAATGAAATCTCATGAGACAGCTTTACAACTCCCAATTCTCTCTCCCTAAACTCCCCTATCCATCATCCATCTATCTTGCCCTAATAACCATGACCCACCCTCATTGGAGATGCTTATTTTGTCATCCTCCTTGGTTTGGCCTTTAACCCTTGTTGGAGTTTTTTATAGTTGAGTAAATAGACAAATTGGTACCTTAGAAATGTATGAGAGGATAAATTAGTCCCTTAGATTTTGAAAGTCTCAAATTGATCACATTTCAAAACATACGACAATTTGGTCCCTCCATACATGTTTTTATGATTAAAAAAGCACTATATGGAACTATATGGAATGATCAATTTGTCCCCTTTTTTAAAATTTAAGGGACCAATTTGGGACTTTCAACATCTAAGGGACTAATTTGTCCTCGATACATTTCTAAGGGACCAATTTGGATATTTTATCTTGATAGCATATGATAGTTGTCTCATCAAAATTGCATGATGTATGGAAGCATAATAGTGTGAAGCAAAAGAACCATTTAAAAAAAAATACCTTGAGAAATTGGAAATATTTTATAAACCCAAATTTACAAGATAACTAGCTATAGGAATTTTTTTGGGTTGCTTGTCAAAAGTAATCATGGTAGATGAAGTGAAAAATAATTTGAATGAGGAGGTTATGGAAGCAGGATGTTCCCCTTGTCATGGATCCTTAAAATTTTGGCGATAAAAGAAATAAAAAACATATACATAATAAGAAGTTTAACATAATTTTTTATCTTAATATGAGGGTCAAAGTTAAAAATAACGGGGCAATATATATATATATATACATTGTTAAAAATTCTAAAAGAATCTTTATGGGGCACATGCCCCCAATATTTCCTATGTAGATCTATCCCATTTACCCTTTTTCAAATCTAAGATCTAACATGCGATGAGATGGATTCTTAATTATGGATTGACAAACAGGAGAAGTGGTGAATGGGTGTTAGGGGTTGCGCAAGTCATGGATTTAAAAAAAAACATAGAGGTGGTGAAGGCTTAATAAGAAACCATGATAGAGCTAAGCAGTGGGACGTTATGGCGGTTATGTTGTAAAGATCAATGCGACTATTAAGTGAGGAGTGGTTGAGGGCAAAGAATGAGAACATGATAGACTTTGGTGGTGCAATGACAATGTTCAATGCATCTAAGAAATACTTTATTTTGGTATTTTTCGTGAACTACAAAGTAAGTTTTCAACAATATTCTTTTGTGTAGCAATTGGAATAATTTGATTTGCTCTTTCCTATTTGGCATAGTATGTCTTGGCTTTGAAGGTGGGCTATTATCAATGGATTTATTTAGCTCTTTCTAAAGCAAGGGCCAAGTTCACAATGTCCAAAGCAAGCTTACTGTTACATTTCCACTTCTTGAAATTTGAGTATTTAGGTGTAGCCAGATACATTAACTTTTAAATGTTTCAATTTGTCTTTCTTAAGCCTACTAATAAGTAATGGAGGGAGTATATGAGAGCATTAATTGTTGTTGTTCAACAAAACGAGAATATTTGAGAAAATGCAATGTCATAAGTAAATAATGACGTAATAAATAATTTAATTAGCTTGTAATAAACAAAAAAATTTTCAAGAGCAAAAATATATGTTGTTATCTTTGCCGAGCAAATGATATATCTTTTATCTTGATATCATGGTGTTAAAACATGTACATTATACTATAGCTATAACATGCGAGTCTTAGAGGAGTTGTGGAACCTTGAAAAAAGCCTAAGTGGTGGTAATTAGGAATTGGTTACTAAGGGTATGAAATTGTTTGCTCACTCCTAATTCTCCTATAACATGTAGTTTTTACAAGTCTAGACTAATGGTAATCGATTACAAAAAATATCTTCAATAAGTTGGTTCTCCCATGTACGTCATAAATAAATAATCTCGAGTTTATGACTCACTTTGTGGTTTCCCTTTTCTTTTGGATACATGAGTTGATCCAAATGCTGCTCCTTTCTCCAAATTAGTATCTAGTAGTGAGCCCAATCTATAAATTAGGCTAATGTTGGGGAAACCCTACGATATCCTTTTGTTATTTTGTTTCATGACGTAATGCTCTATTTATTCATAGGTAGATTTCAGGTTTAGTTTTCTTTGAGATTATTTTAAGGATGATTTGAGATATTTTATAACTAAAGCCATCATGTAATAGTAAACTTGAACTATGGATTTCTTTAAAATGACGTGAGATATGTTGGATTTGGTTTGTATAATGATTCTGTGTTTGTCCTTATCGATCGGTATGCTCAGATGATTTGATTAGATTTATGAAAGTAGGAAATGTCGATTAAACAAGGTAAACTCTATTATTTTCCTCTAAATATCGTAAGAAGGCTTGCAAGAGTGTGGATGCACTCTATGCATGGTACGGTTGAGTTTAGTTCATAACAAAGTTAGTATCTGATCTTTAGGTTATCATTTGATTAATAAAGTAAGGCCCTCGGTGCATCGCATAGGATAAGGCCTGATAGTATTAAATATGATAGTATAAAGTCTTATAGTATAGTATAAAAAATCCATTATATAAGTTTTTATACTATATATTGTTTGGTGTGCCACATGATCGGCAATGGACGAGTGGGCGAGCGTGGATCGACAGTGGTGACGGCGACCATGATCGGTGACTAGAGGATGGTAGGCGAGCAGCAGAGGCAAATAGGGATTGACAATAGGCAAGCGGTGACTAGTGGGTGAACGGTGATTAGAATGGCTTGAGGGTGGCGGGCGATAATGTAGGATCTATCAACAATTTTGTTGAGCTCTTGATGTAGAAGAATAAGTCAAAGTCAATTTGGAATTGGCTTGTAAAAATAATATTATCAAGTATTATTAGGCCTCTTGCGAAAAACTTAATCCTATAGTCATAAGATAAAAATAGCTTACGTGTAACATTATACTGTCATATGTTACACCAAACATGTGATAAAAATTAGCTTTATGGTATTAGGTAATACTATCAAACCTTATACTATGTACCAAATGGAGCCTAAAAGTTTCCTTTATAGAGTCACGACTTCATAAATGGATGTCGCCCTTAAGGATGGAAATAGGGCAATGGGGTGGGTTTGGGCTAGCTGACCCCACCCCTACACCTTTATTAAAATAGTCCCAACCAGCCTACCCTACTCGTTATTTTTGCAAAAATATATTTATGTGTATTTATATATAATTATATTCATAAATATATATACAAAATATACTATTGTATAATTATTTTTGATAAATAAATATATATTTATATTATTAAATTTATAAATATATATAGGTGTGGGTGGACAAGTAAGGGTAAGATTTTCCTAAACCCAAACCCAAACCTGCCGTGACTACTTACTCTAGTAGAGTAGGTTTAAAACCAAACCACTTGGGTTGGGAAGGGCAGGTACCTACATATAAGGTAGTAACTATCATCCTTAGTCAGTCCATTTCCACAAGACATGATCACCCTAAAGGCCTTAGTAATTCTTGTATGTCAAACTTAACATCTTTATATAGTTCCCAAATTTTCCTGTCATGAAGTGTGGTAATAATGGCCCTAAAGCCCTCTCAGCCTACTCTTAGCTAGCAAACTAAAAATTATAATTTAAATTTCAATATACCCTATGGACTTTATATCGCATATTTGTTAGGCTTAATTACTTGTAAACTATTTCATCAACACTTTTATGAAAATATTATAAAATAAATATATTAATGTAAGCCATGTAAAGGATTTTCTTTCATTATGCACAAAATTCATTTGTACTTGTGTTCACCTAGTCCACAAAGGTATTTGAATATCCCACATTAGTGAATCTGCTAAGGACAAAATATTTCTACAATAATCATATTTACGTAACTAAAAATTGAAATTAGAATTCCACGAGAAAAAAAAAACAATTTATTGTCTACAAAAATGTTTATTTCTATTAGTGAGTTCATACCTTGTCTATTTCAACATCAGCTAATTCATTTGTAGCGGCGTTATACACAAGCATGCATAAAGAAGCCATATACTGAAATAGGAAGAAAAAAAAACATAGATAAAGCATTTAAAAAAGTAACTTCATGTAAAGGAGAAAATATACTTTTTACTAAGTACATTAACAACAAAACAAAGAAAGGAGTAGATAAAACCATAAATTGAATGTTATAAGGCATAATATTGTAAAAAGTGAAAATGAAAAGCTAATATCAACTAGTTATTTTCTTCGTTGATTATATGGATTGCTTTAAAATTTGATATGAGATTATAATCCTTCAGTAGTATGGTTCCAAAAAAATAGTTATAATTTCATAATTTAAGTGTGCGTTTGGATGGAGCAATTATATGGGAATGTAATTTTTGGAATGATTTAAAATTCATCATGATAAAATATCCTGTTGGATATTCACTTAAAAGAAATTAAAGAATTCAAGGGATTTTAAAGAGTGGTTTTATCTATCTAAAATAGAGGATTTTAATTTCCACCTATAGAAAAGAAATTTTGGAAATCCCTACACGCATAAGTATATGTTTTTTTCATTTTGGTAAGTTTCACTTTTATTATATATTCCATTACAATTTTTTTATATTTATGAGATTTTTATTTAATATTATTTTTAATTCATTTTGTTACATTTTAAATTTTTTAATATTCAATTTATATTACATGATGTTATATTTATATATCATTCTATTTTATTTATATAAAAATTAAATTTTATAATTCAAATTTAGAATATTTTATGAATAAAATTTAAGATAATTTATGAAATATGAATTCATTATAATTGATTTTAGATAAGTTGAATATTGATTGTTAATAAAAAAAACTTATTTTAAAAAAAATACATTATGTTTTTCAAATAAAAAATGTTAAAATTAAGGTAATGTAATTACCTCACCCAAATAAAGTATTTTATAAATGAAAGAAATGTAATTATCTATCCAAATAAAAAAAATTTAAAAATTGAAAGGAATTTAATCAAGAAAAGAAATTTGACCGAACATTTAACCCTTAAATACATCTAAAACCTTTATACCTCTACCCTTTAACCAAAATATATATAAATATATACATATGATAAATTCAAAATCAATTAATATCGTGTATAAAATTTATCTGAAAGAGCATTATTCACTTCACCTACTCACTCTTTTTACCAACATTATATTGTCTTCAATCCAAACACAGAGGAAGAGGTCAACAGCCTGCCATTGCATTTTCTTGGATAAAAAACAGCCTGCCATTTTATTATAAGACGGAGGATGATAACAATACTCAAGAACCCAATCTGCAACATCCCTAGTAGAATTAAAATCTGATGAGCCTAAATAGAAGAAAAACTAAGTTAATATAAACCCAAATCAACCATGACCCGAGAGAGAAAAAACCAAAATCAACCAATATTAAATGAGAGTCCGCAACACAGGCCCTGCTGAAAACAGAAGGTTGGAAATTAAAGATTTGTAGATCTAAGGCTGGAGACCTCTCAAATTGTCAGCCAACTCTGACAAAGCCATTCTTGATGATCCATCTTCTTTCATAGCATTAGCAGCAGCAATCTTCAAATGTTCCATCCTTTTCCTAATATCGGTAACCTCTTCATTTCCCATCAAGCCGCTTACAACCTTAGCAATTTCTTCTCTTTCCATTATTCCATCTTCGTTACCTTTGGGTCTCAGTGCCACTTTTAGACCATCAGCTAGTAGCACAGCATTCAGGGTCTGCGCGACCAGCGGCGGAGTGGCTCGGAACAGCGACAGAGCGACGGAGCCGTGGGGATCTACAGCGGAGCGGCGCGGTTCGCGGTGGGGATCTGACCGGACGAAGGCTTCAGGGGCTGTGACTGTGAGGAAAGGGTGCTTGAGCTCTAAAGTTCCGAACAAGTGAAGAATAAGAATAACCTAATGGAGTAATGGTTGATGATCCAAGGAAACAGTGCCGTTTTGGCCCTTTTCTTTTTTTTTTTAAGGCAAAATAACCAAACCGGGCACCATAAACAACCGGACCGTTCCCAGTTTTGACCGTTCTAGGTACTCACTGGACCTGCAAGTGAACCGATTTCCAATTTGATTCTTGGATTCCTTCTTCTTCTTCAATGAATTTAATTGAAGTATTTTAATTTCCTAACATTTTAAATTCTCTTATATTTTAGAAATACTGTATCCAAATGCATAATAAAGTTATTTTGATTTTACAAAATAATTGGCATTTCAACAAAATTTAATTAAAGACTAGAACTCTAGTCTTTTCTCTGACATTTGAGTTCGTTGCTATCGGATACAAGTCTTGCTAGTATATTGTTTCAAAGTTTTGTATGTATAACCAAACTTGACAAATTATCTGCCTATTCCTAGACCCATAGTAGTAACTCGACCCATTGATCTCCAACATGAACTCTTTTAGAAGGGTTTGATTAATGGAGGGTGGGGTTCACAAAATGTTTTAACATTTCTGGGAATCTAGGATTTGGAATATAGGAATCTTATATTTGATTTGCAAAGACAAAATATTTTTGAAATGTTTCATTTTTGAAAATGAAAGCAATCTACTTTTTATTCCTATCCTATATTATGGGAATGTTGGATTCCCATGAGAAGGGAATCAGTCTGAAAATTTGAAAAGACAAAAGTACGCCTCTCTGAACCCAACCAATACACGGTCTGCCCCTTACTCATTCGATCTCTCACTGCATTGCACATCAACCCTAGCAGAGCCTCCCCTTGGCGCCGCCATCTCCACCGTCTCCGCTGGCGACAGCGTCGGTAGTGGCCGCCGCGCACCACACACCAGGTTCCCTCCTGCGCCTTTTCTCTTCCTACATCTTCGGCTTCTTCCATTCCTCTCTGTTTTCCATTTTCGATTCCTCCATTTTTGAACCATAACCTTGTTCAACTCCGCTCCGCTGCGGAAGCTTCAGCACCTTCTCCGCCGCGGAGGCACTCAAGTTCGACTCCGATAGAAGCTTCGAGAAAGCCTTCACAGCTTTGAGCTTCGATTCCGCGTCCATGGTGACGGATTGCAAAACCATAGCAGACGCGATTCTCGAATCGGAGTTTCCTTTTTGCAGAACAAGAAGCAGAGTCTCCAAGGAACTGTTGATGAAGCAATCGGCGATCTCAATCTAGATTGCAAGACCAGAGCAAGACGCAATTGCTCTGGCTCTAGTTCTTGAGCATCGTTGTTTTTTTTTTTGCTTCAAGGAACTGTGTTTAAAAATAAATTCTGAACTAAGGTTTTTTTTTTGCTTCAACTTTTTGAACTATGAGCATCAAGTTCTGGTGGCACTTGTAGGTTGTGCTCGGGTTGAAGGTGTTGTTGGGTTGATTTGGCGAGCAAGAGCATTGTCAAGGATTTGAAGAAAGTAAAATTTAGTATTCTATAAGCTTGGCTTTCACTTTGACCAAACTAGGTATATGTACTAGCTTTGGAGTTTCAAGTTTGAAACTCTGTCTGTTCCCTTGAAACTGTATCATTGGTGTATTTGAAATGAATATATGTGATTTGGAATTGTTTTTGAATGTCGATGTCGTTGCTTGATTGAAAGAGTCTTCTCGTTTGGTTGTGATATGCGGTGAATCATGAATTGCTTGGTATTTTACTACTTTTTTTACATTTGATGATTCCCGATTTGTTGAGACATTTGATGATTTGAATATATTCTATTTCTTTGCCATTCGCATATGCTAAAATTTTAGATCCTATAACCAAATCAAAGTTTGTTTTGTTTAATCTACATTCCATTCTTATATCCGATATCTTGTTCAACAATAATGTCAAATATAGGTGGAAGGTACCCTTGACAAGCTGCTGCTATTTGTTTTATGGCCTGGTCTTGTAAACTGGCTGGACCTAGCTATAGTTTGTGGGGAAGTGTTTTACCTAAGGGCGGGTGATCCCTTTGCATTAGGGAGAAGTGTGCAAAAGGGTGAAAGCATTTTCATATTAGCACGTGTTCATATACCCAGATGATTTAGCAACATAGTTATAATCTGAAAATTCTCATTAAGAGTGCCAGAGACCCAGAATTTTTTTATGATGTTATCAGCCTCAGCCAAGGTTGTCTCAATGACTGTTTTTTTGTTTTGTTTCTTTTCAAGGAACAGGGAGACTCATTCTTCAGTAAGTAAATAGAGAATCTTATCTTCAATTAAGGGCTTGTTTGGCAACTGTTTTATAAAATAGTTTTTGATTTTAAAAAACAAAAGACTAGATGAACTTGTTGGTGGCTTGTTTTTCACAGGTTGGTTTTAAAATGAAAACACAAATCATGTTTTAAAAAATGAAAACAAACATCTTTTAGATGTTTTGCAAAACAAAACAACCTTGTTCCACCATTGTTATCCCTTCAGTTCCAAGCCATTGCAGACTTCCTCCATGCTGTCCGACCTTCCTTCGAAGAGCCATCGCGGTGCGCCATCGCGAGCATAGGTATACTTCCTCCAGCTTACCGCTTCCTTGCATTGCGGATTCTTACCCCTCTACACCAACCATCACGGACCACCACCACCTTCAATGTTCATTGCAGCGCCTCTTGGTCCTGTTGTTTGCTGTATTTGGTTTTGGGAAACAAAGTGTGGGTTTTTAAAAAGAATTACCAAACAAAGTGTGTTTTTGTGTTTTACTTCTAAAAATTATTTCTAAACTTAGTTTTTAAATAGTTTTTAAAAACAAAAACAAAAAATTTGTTCCAAACAGCCCCTAAGTTGTTGTTTGTTCTTTTCATTTGATAACTTAAGGATGATACTGACATATGGCAAGCACCAGTTATCTACATGATAATTAATAGTGTGTTTGGTCTCTGTTTTAATTTTAAGCAACTTCCTAAAAGAAAACCAAAAACTGCTTATGTAATACTGTCATCATCATTTGTGTTCTTGCATGTTACTGGTTAGGTGTATAATACTAACGTATGCCAAGTTTTTGTTTCTAGCTTAATCCGGAACTAGTAACATTTTTTCTTGGTCATAGACCAACTTAAAATTTCTCTCTTTTTTTTCCGTTAAACTAGAGTACTTGAACCCATGTACCAGAACTTGGTACACCAGAATGCTTTACTTTATTAGTAAATAGTTTGAAGTTATATACATAAAATAAAATAATGTTTTACTTTATTACTTATCTCGATTTAAAAGCTTAATTGCTTGAAACTCCACTTAATTCCTTATTATAATTAAACGACATAGATCCAGTACCTACAAGTTAATTAAGGACCCCTGTATTATACAATAACTAGCAATGTTAGCACACTAGCTTGATTTTATCTGCTGCACTCTCTTCTGCATTTTGCTGAGAATAGCTTCAGCATTTTGTATTAATGGCATGTTAATATAATAGTAAGAACTCACAGTTTGCTAAATAAATCTGATTTTGAATAAATCTGATTCTGAAACCTGATTGTGAGATTTTCTATATTGTTTTCACAACATGGATCGTAAAAAGAAGATGGAAGTTGTTGTGTTCTTGATCCGGCATTTGGAGATGATAAATATACTTTTACTTTTTATGTTAATGGCTTGTCTTGCATAGCTAATAGACGACTTGCCAAATAAGAGAAGAAAGTTGGGTGATAGCCATAGTAGACAAGTATTGAGGGATGTAAATGTTGAAAGGATTATTTTCATTAGTGACTTAGCATGCATTGAGAATACAAGAATGGATAGACATGCATTTCATAAGTTATGTGGCATGCTTAGAGGAATTGGGAAGTTAGAACCAAGGAGAAATATGGGTGTAGAGGAAATGGTTGCGATGTTTTTACATATATTAGCACATGATGTTAAAATTAGAGTAATGAAAAGACAATTTGTGAGATCCGAAGAAACAATCAGGAGACGGTTCAATGATGTTTTGCTGGCTGTTTTGAGATGCCATAAGCATTTGCTTAAGAAACCTCAAGCAATTAGTGAGGATAGCACAAATGAACGATCGAAATGGTTCAAGGTAATTTGTTGAAATATTTCCTAGTGTTATTCAGTTGATAAGCGTAATTTGCTTTAGGCTTGTATTAATTAATCTTTTCTTTGGATTTCTATAATTGTTTAGGGGCCTTAGATGGTACCCATATCCCAGTGAATGTTCTTAAAGTTGACAAGCCTAGATATCGAAACAGAAAGGTGACGTAACCACCAATGTGCTTGGAGTGGTTGCTCCATTTATATATGTTAAAGATAGGGCCCAGGGAGCCAATGCAGAAGATCCAGCTGAAGCAGTTGCTACCATGGAATCTGAACTTGAAACGCAAATGAACAACATATAGGGAGATGAAAACATAGATCCAAGTTTGGCAGAAGTAGAAACTAATTTCAGGATGACTCTAAGGTATATATTAAGCTGTCAAATGCTTCTAATCTATGCTGTAAATAGGTAGCTGTCAAATGAACCAGGCAGAGTGTTTCTATATCAATTTTACTTCATATGAATGAATCAATTTGCATCATGATTTGTGTATACATGCTTATACTATGTTGTGATTGATAACATATTTTCCATTTTTTCTTTACTTAGATTCTCTGCTACTTTATTTTGCTAGAAAGTGGATATAAACATTTGGTTTTATTGTACTTTTAGATGCCTGAAACTCCAGGTGGTATGAGTTAACTACCCAACACAAGAATAAAAGGTGAATGAATCAATTTGCATCATGATTTGTGTATACATGCTTATACTATGCTCATCTGAAAAACTTAAGGTGATAGTTGACTCAATCAAAGATATAAAATCTGCATTTGAACAGCATTCTACCCATATATTGGACTTGGTTACTTGCTTTAAGGTCAAGAAGGAGGGAGTTGATAAAAGAATGAAGCTAATGGCTATGTTAAGAGATGTTGAGGGCTTGTCTATTGATGAAAGAATGAAGGCTACCATTATTATTTCAAGGGATAGCAGCTTGACTGATGCGTTCTTCTCACTCATATCGGAAGATATATTGGCATTCATGAAGACAGTCTTAACAATTATTCTTAGATTTTAATTTTCTTATTTTAGGACAATCGAGTGGCAATATGTATGAATTGTTAACTCTTATGTTGGATTTGAATTGGTACTTAGATGTGATGTATCGTATTTATGAATTATTGTTACGTTTGAACTTATGTTGTGACATTTGCATCAGTTGGTTTGTGCTACATATCATATTTATAGACTTATTGAATTTAATGTGATTAAAAATTATTTATTTAATTTAAATTGATAGGGGTATTTTAGAAATTATACTTAATTATGAATTTAATATGATTAAAAATTAAAATTTTAGTTTAAATTTGTATTGGTATTTTGGGAAAAATACAATATATTCTGGAATATTTATGTCAACTAAACACATGAATAGTCAAGTATATTATGCAATATTCCTGGGTATTTAACTCGCAAACCAAACATAGGAATAGCCACTACGCTTGACAAGTGTGTGGCTAGGAAATTGCCACACTATTATCTTAGCCAAGGATTATTAAGAACCACATAAAATAACAATTTTTATTACAAAGGAATAATTTTTGTGGTGGAAAGAAATTCCAACACATCTTATAATAAATAACACAAAAATCACACTTTTTCATCCTTTTCTTCCAAGGATTTCGGCCAAGCCTCATTTTGCAACCCTCTTCATTTTCTTCTTTATCAAAATACCAAAACCTAGCTCATTGAGTTTTGATTAACCTAGCCCTCTCTTTTTATCCCTTTTTTAGATATGGCTACTATCTTAGATCTCTCCTAGTTTCCTCCTCCTCAATAGCTATAGCAGTTAACTTTGAGTGAGCTTCACTTTATAGTTAAGTGGTTTTAGTTTATGTTTTATTGAGTGCTCCAATATATTTTCTGTAGGTCCTAGAAAATGCATATATATGTTGCAATCATGATTTGGGATTATGCATGTATTTATGTTTTGATGGATTTATTGGGTTGTATTAGAGTAACTAGATTTTATGTATTTACTTATGATGATTTTTTATTATGGATTTGGTTTATGACTTGAAAATATATGTTTGAATATGTTTTGAAATCGAAAATTGTGTTAAATTATGCATTGTAGTACGAGTCAACAGCCATGAGGTTTATGTGAGGATGAGATTTCTCACATACCTCATGATCCAAGTCAGGTCACAGTGTAGCCATAAATAAAAGATCCAATGATTCTTTACCCAGAAAACAAAAGGGATCCAGTGATATATTTGTTGTGTTGTTTTAAGGTTTGGAAGACTTCAATGAACAATGATATAATATCTCCACGTAGCATAGCCTCGCAGGAATATCCAACACTCAAACCTCTTGCAAACAATAAAACAATCATTTGATAACATATGTTTTGTATTTGTTTACAAAGATAAAATGTAACTTGTTAAGAGAAAAACATGCTCTATAAAACTATAATAAATGCAGAATAAGCCATAGCATTTATGGATCATCGTTAGCTTGGGTCTGAATGGGGTTGATGAGGGTATCAAATTTTAAGAAGGGATAAAGGAAGAGAAGGTAGGAAGGTCTGAGAATGTTGGTTATCGATGTTTTAATAGTTTTAACTAACTTTGGTTAAGCATGATAGAATATTCTTTGGCCACAATTACTGTTAAAACTTACATGGGGACTACATATTTTCGCTAAAAATGGGGTTATGTGCCATATTGCAAAACCTCAAGGGTACTATCTGCATTTTACCCTTTTACTTTTAGATATGTTTATTTGGTGAGTTGAGTTTTGTTTTACTTGTCAGAAAATTAGGGATGACAATGCATATTCTTGAAGGCAGGGATGTTTCTTCTCCAAATCCCTATTTGTAATTTGGCCCCTCCCCATCTCTATCCTTTTCACGGGTCCTTATTAGCCATTTGGATTTGAATTCACATGAATATCCATAGGTTTACTTAATTTTTTTAAAAAAATATCCAAAAAAAAAATTACAAACATACTTGGAAATTCGAAATATATCCATATTAACAAACACTACTAATGCAACATAATCCAAATTAGAAATGAAAATACATACATAAGATTTTCTTAGCATATATTTATATATTTTTAAATTATTCATATAATGGGAAATTGGCAAGTCTCTATTGTAACGTCTCGATTTTTCCTTTTGTACAAAATGATCAAAATGCCCTTGACGTCATTTTTACACGAGATTTGAGGATGGACAGTCCAAGCCATCCTCAATGGGGTAGTTTAATATTGGAATGGGACTAAAGGTGTTCTAGATAGCAATCTGTAAGAATAGCAATCCTCGATTTTTTCCATGTATAAAATAACCAAAATGCCCATAAGGTCATTTTTGCACAAAAATCGAGGATGACGGTCCTAGCTATCCTCAAGAGGTTGGATACTTGCA
This sequence comes from Dalbergia oliveri, assembly GCA_030441495.1. Lineage (NCBI taxonomy): Eukaryota > Viridiplantae > Streptophyta > Magnoliopsida > Fabales > Fabaceae > Dalbergia > Dalbergia oliveri. The sequence goes on from JAMLFY010000007.1 coordinate 12,380,694, forward strand.
CGAAAATTGAAGACGACTAGATGTATTTTGGATGACAATAAGTGTGAAAATTACAATTCCTAATTTTCCTATGTAAAATTACCAACATGCCCCTAAGGTAATTTAACGAGATTAAGTGATAACCAACCTTATCACCCTGGAGTTGGATATGTTAATTAGAGAGGATATGTGATATCTAGATGAGTCCAGGGAGTTTCTATGTAAGATTATCATTTTACCCCTAGTTAGTGCTAATTAAGCTTAATCAAAGTAATTAAGGGCATATAAGTAATATTAGGCTCTAATTAAAGATTAATTATTTTTCTTAATTAATTTTAAGTCAAAATAATTATTTTGAGTTAATTAAGGCCAAAGAATGATTATAGAAACTTAATCTTAGTCTAAATCAAATATTAGTGAGAAAGAGACAAAAAATACTTTATGAGACCAAAAAGCAAAAGTAAGGGACAAATAGTACATTATTTCTCATATTTTCCCTTAAGATTAGGGACATGTTGGTATTTGAATTTTGAATTAATTGAGTTTAGCCACATTAATCATGCAAGACACCGCTTAAACATTGTCTTGAATGCCTTAAACACCTAATTACCAATTCATAACCTTTCCCCTAATTAAACCTACCCTTAATCCTAATCTTAACACTCACAAAACACAAAAAAATATTCCACCTAACCCCCCTAGAATTAGGCCAGCCCACCCCTCTCTCACTCTCATATTTTGATTTTTTCAAACACTCTCACACTCACAATTTCATTTCTTTCCACTAATTTTTTTGGCCAAACTTGTGCATGAAGTTGTGTTAAAAAAATGCTCTCATGCTCTCCATCTTTAACTCTCTTCTTCTTCTTCACCTTCAAGAACCACCATTGTTACTCCATATCCAAGCTCCAAACCCCAAACAAGTACATAACCACCATAGATCAAACCCCAAATACATAAACTTTTCATCCCTATACACAAAGACACCAAAAAATCCTCCCCCTATTTTCTTCTTGTGGCAAAACATCCTTTCCTCCAAGATAAGATTTTCCTTCTCTTTTCCTTGCAATAGATCAAGCATTTTCATTTTCAACAAAAAGCACACTTGTAGGGATTTTATTTTATGTTCTTCCTCTTATTTTTCTCTTTCCTTTTTGGTTTTGGTGTTTGGTTGTGATCAAGGCTATGGCTTGATGATGATGGTTGTGAAACCATCATGTTTATGACCTCTAGAGCTCAAAGCTTGATCCTTTGTTTTCAAAAGAAAATGGTTAAAGAATGCACATTTTTTCTCTTGGTTATTTTGAGCTTGATGGTGAGTCCAAGAAAATAAGGTTCTTGGGACCATGAAGTTGAAGGACTCTAAAGCTCATTCATGCCCTTTGAAGGCTAAAGTTCATCTATTATTTGTTTTATAAGAAAAGGTTTTTATTTTGTTAAGATTGATGGGGTTGAAAGTTTCACTCTTTGATGTCTTAAGTTCTTGAACTCCAATGATATGTAAAAATGAGCTTGCATTCATGTTTATATTTCAAGCTTTGCATTCATGTTTATATTTCAAGTCTTGCAATTCATTTTTACATTTCAAGTTGTCACCTTATATTCTTAAAAGCTTAAAAATGAACTTGCATTTCATGTTTATATTTTAAGTCTTGCATTTCATGTTTATATTTTAAGTTGTCAACTTATATCTTTAAAGGCTCAAAAATGAACTTGCATTTTCATGTTTATATTTCAAGTCTTGCATATCATGTTTATGTTTTCAAGTTGTCATTTTATATTCTTAAAGGCTTAAAATGAGCTTACATAGCATATTTATGGTTCTAGTAATCACCTATGTCTCTAATACTCAAGACTTACCTCTTTTTTGTCTTAAATGGAAATTTTGATCATGGACATATATATGTATATCTTTCGGCCAACCATGGACAATGGGTTTGAAGTTGGTTTTGTTTCATTATAAAACTTGAATCTTGTACCTAAAGTATTCAAAGGAGTTTTGAAAGAATTAGAAACTCAAAAGGAGCAAAAAATGTGATTTTGAGTAAATAGAACCCTATGAATGAAATTATAAGATTTGCCACTATTTTAATAATAAAATTTAATTTCTCCAAGTTTTAAAATGATTCTGTGTGTTTTAAATGTCTTAGAATGGTTTTTGGGAAAAACTAGTAATTAAAAAAGGGTAAAAATGTAATTTCAAAAGATTTTTATATTTTCAATTTTTGCCACTATTACTCACTGTTTGTCACTATTTGGTATTGTTTGGCATTGTTTGGATGTTCTAAAATATTAATAATTGTTGTAAAAATTATTTTTAGCATCCTAGGTGTCTAAAAGGATAATTACAAGTATTAAGTTTAGGTAGTTTTGCAAATGTGAAAAGTTGTATCTTGAACTTCTCAAAAGTAGAAATTTTGGCCAAATGAGTTTAATTAGAGTCAATAATGATTTTGAGGGTGTTCATGTGTTGAAAATATCATTTATGATGTTAAGTTCATATTATATATTCAGGATGTCAAAAATCAAGGATTGGCCTCAGCTAATGCATTTGCTATGTTCAATAGGATATATATATATATATATATACACACACACATACAAAATGAGATGCATGCTTATGTGATTAATGATATGATGATTTGTGGTATGTTGAAATTATGGATGATTGATTCAGATGCATGATTTATATGTTGTATGTCAGGAAACAAATTTGGGGAAACTTCGTTCCCAACTGTTACTATTGGATTTTCACCAAATTTTTGGACTTAGAAAAAAAATTATGAAGTTTGTGAACATAAAAATGTTAAATGATAAGTTATGATGATTGGCCATGATTATATACTCATGTTTGCATCTCTAAATGATATGTTAATATTAAAGGGGACACAAGACATACGGAGATGATCCTTCAGACTCCAGAATTAATGGTTAAGGGAGGTGATCTAAGGAAGTTGCATGCTCATGATATGAAAGTTAAGTTAAGGCAAGGAAGTTATGTCTTTACCTCTCAATTACCCCATATCAAATCCAGCGATGACTAGTTAGGTTGAGTTATCCTAGGGATCGGTGAAGTGAAGTTTTGGTGGTTATTGCAAAATCGCAAGGGAATATGAGATGGTTGGTTTAAGATGGTTATATAAGAGGGTGGTTATTAAGAAAAGAACTTGAGATTTCAATTACGAGAAAGTAAAGTATCATGGGTTCTCTTGCTTTCTCTTGCATGTTAAATGTTATATGACTCAGCATGATTGTCCTATCATGCATTCATTTACTTGCCACTCAATCGCATAATTTGAATGCCAAGCCACCCAAGGAAAGTAAAGTAAAGATATATATTATGTTATTGCTCTATTGATGTGCTTAAACATGTGTTTTATGTGCTAGGTGACTTTAGTTCTTTAGCTTATCTCATACTTATATACTTAGCCTTATCTTGTGTTTTAGATTTGAATGTTATAAACTCATGTTGTGAGTATGCTTATGTTATTTACATGTGTTACTTATGCACTTGAGGCATTGCCATGCATACATGAGATATATGTTGCACTCATGACATTAAGACCTATGCTAAAAGCACCCACTTCAGATAAATAGTTTTGAGAAGTTTAAAACTGAACATTATGCATGTACATCTCTTTCATAAAGAAAATCAAAGTGGCTGGGGACGATGACAATGACACTTGGGTTAGAGTGGGAAGCCCTATTGAGGATCTTGAATAAGTTTCTCATCCTTCTCTTTTCTTCCTTGTCATCTCTAGATGAGGATGATGGTGTTGTTCGTGGTCTTCCTTGAGACGTGGACGTGGGATTGCGCTATGGACTTGATCAAAGGGTCACAAAGAGGCATGGAGATATCTTTCCTTTGGGCATTAGCTTTAGGGTTGTCATATCCTTTATACCCATTTGTAGCCTAGTCTTTTTTTATGGATATCTACCGGAAGGTTTATTTATGCTATAATTATGTTTAGCTTTGGACTACTGTGTGTTCAATCTTTATTGTTAAGCTTAGTATCTTAGGATGTCCTTTATGTTTATAGGACGTCACTATTATGATATGATTATGATATGTTAATCTAGTTTGTGTCATGTTATACTATGGTTTACACATATATTATGATGATGTTTATATGATTGCTATTATTATACGGATATTGACCACTATCTACGCACACATATGGCTCGCATTTTGGTTTTAAAGTTAAAAAAAAAATTAGTCGTATTTTTATTACTTGTATTTTAAAGAAGAATAAGTTAAGTTCTAAGACAAAGCTAAGGTGTAACATTAATAATTAACCGAAAGCGACTCGACCGTATTTGGTTAAAAGTTAATGTGGGTGGGAACTTCATTCCCCATTCCGACCCCATTTAATAAATAAGGACTCTGACCATCCTAGTAGGGACTAAACCTATGCCTATCCCGTGGTACCCGCTTTAAGCAGGTTTTTCACCCTTATGAAAAATATAAGAGCTAGATAATATTTTGCCTATAAAATAATAGGCATTATTTAAGGATAGAATGACATTAAACATAAACAATAACATTATTGCTTTGATTGTTTTTTCTTGAAATTTTAAACAATCAACATATTTGAACCCCTTACCTGGAACAAGCCAATAAAAAATGCTGGAGATAAATCTGATAAGTTTTCCACTGCAAGGAGAGATGTAGATAGTATGCCTAATACCTATCCAAACACAAACAAGCCCTTTTAGAAGATTCAAAAGTAGATTAACAATAATAGTTGAGTAGTAGCTTTCTAGGTTTGTGGTGGAAAAGAATAACTATACCGTGCCAATCGTCCCATATGGCCTAGCAAGCTTGCGAATAAGACCCATGGCATCTTTGATAGACTCCAAAATGCTTTTTGAAATAGGAGCTAAAGGTTCAATTCATATGATTCTGAGAGGCTGCATTCATAAAATATTTTCTCTCACATTTATCACACTTAGATCCTACTTCAATACTTTTGAAATGATTATTCAAATTATTATGCGAAGATGTCATGATGCAATATTCTATTGAGAGTTTCCTTGCCTTGTGCCATAGAGCTCTTGTTACATACGAACCTAAATTACCACATATGGGATCTTAGTAGGTAGCACTAACAAAGAAACAAAAATTAAAATGTAATTACTCATTCATTTAAAATGAAATAAATTTTACAAGTATAGGGCTATTTCAAATATCAAATGTTTTTAATGAAAAATTATGACCTATTTCCTTCCATGTTCTCTTATGTGACTCAGATTTTTTAAAACAAAAATAGCACTTCTCTTGTGGGAATGTTGCTTCGTAAGTGGATACGAACAAATCCATGTGAGGGTTTAGGTAAATGCAAGAAATTTTCATGCTTCAAATGTTTTGATGTTTGGTTGCATAATTAGGCGTTTGCCTTGCAAATTTAGAGGACATACTCAAAATCTTAAGGGTTAAAATACTTACTAAATTCACTAATCCTTGTTAAATTAAAAAAATTTGTCAAAAAATATTGTTTACTTATTGTGATTTACACACATAATGTAGGATGCTCCAAGATCCTACTAGGTTATTTTGTAGTTAAGCCTAGCAGTTTCTTTTGTGTAGCCATATGTTGTTTGTTGTGGAATCCACAAGCTGTCCACTAATGTCATTTCACAATGTAATAAATTTTATTTGTTAAATTAAATAACCGGATGTTCTAACAATGGCATGCTTTTGTTGCTTATGTTATGAATACAAAACAATTGTCTTATCTAGTCTAAGTCAATTTGGTTAAATTTTTTACAGAAGTATTTTTCAAAAGAATGAGCAGAAGTAAAAATAGAAATTTATTTTCTATTTAGATATAATTGTAAAATGCTTTTATAATAATTAGAAATTATTAAGTTGTTAAGTTATTTTAATATAATAAGACAAAACCCTCATTTTAGTCTATTTAAAATTTTAAGTTGGACAAATTGGTCCTATGGAAATAAAACTCCAAAATTGGTCCAAAAAATTGGATAGTTGACAAATTAGTGACCGAAAAAATAACTCTTAAGTTAGTCCTTGTAACAATTAATTGTCAAACAAGTTAGTCCTCCTAACCCAGCTTAACAAAGGGACTAACTTGGCCAATTATTCAATTTTGCAGAAACCAATTTGTCCTACTATTCATTTACTAGAGACCAATTTGAGAGTTTTTTTTAGGGACCGATTTGTTCAACAATTCAATTTTATAGGAATCAATTTGAGATTTTATTTTATAGGGACCAATTTGTCCTACTTGAAATTTTAGAGGGACTAAAATGGGGGTTTAGTCATATAATAAATGTAGAAGTATTATCCAAATATAAAATTATAATTGAGGACACCAAAGTTCAATTATCAAGAAATATGGTTAGATTAACAAAATATTTTTCATAAACAATAAATACTTTAAAAATTATGTTTAATTGACATTCATTAATTTGAATTTAAAACCATTATATTAAATATATAATTAATTAAAAATTAAAGTTAATAAAATATTTATTTTAATAAATTAAAAGAGTCTTAGATTTATAGAAAAAGAGAATTATTATTAGCAGCAAAAAAAGAGTATATTATCATCATCATCATCATCATCATCATCATCATCATTATTATGCATGAGGATTAGCTTACATTTATATAGTTTTCAATATTAAAAAGGAGACGAGAATATCTTTTTTCATTTTGGAAAATGGTCAAGAATATTTTAGAAACATGATGAATTCATTTATTAATTTTAAGTGAAGTGACTCCCTATCCACTTATAAGAAAATAGAAAAGTTGATTATTTTATATTTCTACTTCTCTTGAAAACCCAACCAAATATATAATCAAAATGCAGGATGGTATTAACATTCGTGCAAAAGTGTAGTGTGAATGGATTTGGAAAGTTATTTTTTTCTTTTCCTTTTTTTAATGGTTTTGCGAAGCTATTATCTTTCTTTGCTGCAGTTACATTTACAAATTATACCCCTCATATATGGTTATAAAAAAATTGATTGTAATGTAATCCCAACTGTATAGGTTTCTTGAGATAATCTTCTAGTACAATAGGATAATAACTATAATGTAATCCCAAGTGTATATTTTTCTTGAGATAACCAAGAATTCTTGTTATGACTTTCTAATGTTGGTTACTTGGTTTTCTTGTAAACTTTGATAGCTTGCACACAACAAATGTTATATCTTGTCTAGTGCAATATATTGCATAAATTAAACTTCCTATAATATTTGCATATCAGCAAAATATGGATAGATTATTACTCCATAGTTCCTAATAAATTTGGAGTGTGTACATATATTTGCACTATTATGTGAGAAGCCATTTGATAAAACTACAAAATCAAACTTCTCATACCATTATTTAGGCGTCTATTTTCAGCCATATAAAAACTTAGCAAGTTTACAAATTTTCTTTTTATTTCTGAGTAGCACATAGATTTTCGATTTATCCATATAAACTTCTTCATTAAGATCTCAATGAAGAAAAGTCATTATTAACATCCATTTGATGCACCTGAAGCTTATAAATGGATGCTAATACTACAAGATCATAATAGAAGCCATTCTTGCCATTGGTGCATAGGTATCAAAACAATCTAGACTTTCCTTTCCTCTAAACTTTTTCACTACCAATCTTGCCTTAAAGGTTTGTAATGACTATCTATATTGTACTTTCTTTTAAATAGCTACTTACATCTAGAAAGCTTTGATCTATAGTAGTTTTTTTACAAAATTTCTATATCCTTTTGGGGATATTCCAAATTGGGATTGAATCACTGATGAATTTAATTTCAATAAATTCTACCTCTCTTGATTCAACAACTATATTGGACACTAAGTCCAAAGTTCTATATGCCTTTGATTTTTTTAGCATATCCTATGAAAATATCATTTATGGCTCTAGGCCTAATTTAGTTTTTTTTTAATCGATCATGATAAAAGGTTAAACACCCCTACACTTTTAAATGATTTAAATTTGGTTTTCTTCTTTTCCATATTTCATAGGGAGAAACCTTTCTATATCTTGAAGGAACCCTATATTATGAATATGACATGCCATCAATAATGCATTGTTCCACACTTAGCATTTAGTAACATTGCATTAACCATATCCACTAAGTTATGGTTCTTTCTTTCAGCTAAATCATTTTGTTGCTATGTATATGGAGCAAAAGATTCATGCACAATACCATGTAATTCACAAAAATTATCAAATTCACTAGAAAATATTCTTCATCTCTATTGCTAAGAAGAACTTTTATTTTCTTGTCATGCATATTTTCTGCTTCCATGATGTACTTCTTAAGCATTTCAAATGCTTCATCTTTGTTTTTTATCAAATACGCATAGGAGAATCCATAACAATCATCAACAAAGTTTATAAATTACATTTTTTGCCCTTTATTACTATTTCCACTTAATTCACAAATATTACTATGTATTAGTTCTAATAGACGTATATTTCTTTCAACTTTAGCAAAATTTTCTCTGTAATTATGGATTATATGCAAATCTCACATTTCTTGTTAAAATCCTTATTAATTACCAATATCAATATTATTATTATTATTTCATAAATTCAATTGATTGTTAGCTAACCCTTGAAAAAGTATTGTAGCTTAAGTTTTGAATGACAACAAAGCAAATTTTGTTAAAATATTTTGAAGAAAGGACTAATGGTTTGCTTAAGTTTCTATAGTACTTAACAGGTTCACTCCATATACATATAATTCAATTCATGATATATTTTTCACATCATCATGATTTAACATGACTAAAATCTCATTCAAAGATATTTACTTTCTTAAGAATGTGAAAAATTGTTCATAAAGTGAATTAGAGTATATAAGTATCTTAAAAAAGTAAGCTAAAGCATCAAAAAGTGAGTATGGACCTTTAGAAAGTAGTTCATGACTTTAGAAAATGGTATGACTATTTGAGAAAGTGATTTCTCATTATCATATCAAGCACATGATCATCAATCTTAGTTGAAATCATCCTTGAAGACCATCAATACTATTTGAAGATCATCATCCATCTTAGAGAAGTTCACATAGAACATAAAAGGCTCAGAAAGTGTAGAAGTATTTCAAAAAGTACTACATGCATTAGAAACTGCACTTGGTCATGAGAAACTGAAAGTTATTTGAATTACAAATGAAGTCAAAACCTCATAAAATGATGATAGTGACATATCAACTTTATGCTTTGATACTCACCATCTTCTAGAAGGTTTTCACATAAAGAAAAGTTCATAAAACACAACATTTAGTTTCTAAAGTATTGTTTAGAAACATTTGTCAATGGATTCTATACTACAAAGCTAGTCTGACATTGCTAAGCCTATACTTCTAGAAGACAAATCCTAGGATACACAAAGATTGATCAACACAAGTTAAAAGGAGAAAAGATCAAGGGGACAATAATCTAATTCAAATCCAAGTATAAAAGGAGGAAGCCTTCAAACTTGAAGGAACTTTTGCACTCTCAACATTAAGCTATACTTATACTTTCTAAAGTTCATTCTCATTTTTTAATTCAGTTTTTGAAATAGAAAATCTTATTTCTTGTATATCTTAGCAAACATTATCCTTAAGAAGATTAGAAAGAGGTATCTTAAATTTGTTTCCTTAACCATTTCTTTATCTTAGGAAACTTGAGTGTTTTCTTGGAGAGTTAAACACCAAAACCTTGTATCTCTTGTACCTTTATCCGTAATGATCAGAGTGAGATTAGCTTGGTGAGGCAAGGATTAAACTACTTGTGAATGAGGGTTGATTGTACAAACTACTCACTGGAGATAGCTTGAGAAAGCTATCAAAAAGAATATCTTACTTTTTTTGGGTTGAGAAAGTGGTTGATAGTGGAACTCAATAGATTTGTTGAGAACTAGATGTAGATAGTGTTTGGCCAAACTAGAATAAAATATCTTGTGTGATATTCCTCTTTCCTTATCTCTTTAAATTACCATGTGTTATTCATTTTGTTGTGTGAACATTTATTCTTGCTTGAATATTTGTTTAGTTTCTGACGCTTCAAAAAGTAACTTTCTAAAGCTTATTAACTTGTGTTTTCCATTGCATTCAAGTTTAAAACACTTGATAGACTTTGTTTAAGTTTTCAAAAAAAAAAAATTGAAAGCATGATTCAACCCCTCTTCTTGTGCTACATCTTCACTTACATTTGGTATCAAGGCTCAAGCCTCTAAGGGGTTAAGCATCCTAACTGTTGCAAAGGAAAAGATCCTTAAAGAAGATGGCACACGATCATGTATACATTGCTGAGGGACTCTCCATAAATAGACCTCCATTATTTGATAGTGGTGACTATGCCTACTGGAGAGACAAAATAGTGCTCTTCATCAAGCACACAAGTCTTGACTTGTAGGAGATAATACAAGAAGGTGACTACATTCCCATGGAAGAAGTGCCAGAAAATGTTGCTAGAAACAATGATAGTGGAACTTCAACTTCTAGAGAAATTCCAAAAATAGATGGACTGATCAACACAAAGTAAAAGTTCCAATGAACTCCAAGGTCAAGTACCTCCTTGGTTGTGCTCTAAGCAAAGTAGAATATGACAAAATAATTGCTTGTGACATAGCAAAGGAAATCTAGGACCCACTACACATGTTCTATAGGGAACATATCAAGTAAAGAAGACAAAGATAAGCATGTTAGTTCATCAATATGAAATGTACAAGATGACTTACATGAAAACATTGATGAAATGACCACTAGATTCATGCATATCATCAACTAACTCAAAGGTTTGGGTAAAAGATACTAAAATTCTCAAATGTTTAGAAAAATCTTGAGTAGTCTCCTATCCAAATGGCTTCCTGAGGTCACTACTATCATTGAAGCTAAGGATCTCCAGACTCTTAGCTTAGATGCTTTCATTAGGTCTCTTAAGGCTCTTGAAGTTGTAATCCTTGAAGCTCATGGTGAATCCATGAAGAAAAACAAATTAGTGGCTCTGAAGACTTCACACAAAAAGCAAAACCAAGGGAAGGAAATGAAGGCTATAGACATTTTTGATGAGGATAATGACTTAGAAGAAAACTTAGAAGAGGATGGAGATGAGATTTCCATACTTGTGACAAGATGTCAAGAGAATGGAATAGCAGACTTAGAAAGACGAAGGAGTCCAACTTTAGAAAGGATAAAAAGGGCAAAGGAAAATTGGATAACGTGAATCGCTATCAGTTTGGTAAGAAAGTACACTTCAAGACTAATTGTCCTAAGCTCAAGGGATCATAGAAGAAGTTCATTCCCAATAAAAAGGGAATGCTGGCAACATGGAGTGATTTTAAAGATGTAAAAGAAGGTCTAGAGATCCAATATGAGCTAGAGGATGTTACTAACTTGTGCTTCAGGGATGACTATGTTTTTGAAAAAGAAATAGAGGTAAAAAAATCCTTAGAAACTAAATTTTCTTATGATGAGCTTTAAAATTATATGATGAACTATTAGAAAATTCTCAAATATTAACTTCTCATTATCTTTTTCTCAAGAAGAACCATTAGAATGTATCTACAAAACTTGAGAAAGTGAAAATAGATTATGAAAATCTAAGGCTTGAAAAAGATGAACTTCAAGGAGAAAATAAGTTTTTAAATGTTTAGTTAAAGGCGGTAGAAAGCTCAAAAAGAGATTTTTGAACTTGAGAAAATCTCAAAGATTCTCAAATCTAATATAAAGAAAACGTTAAATTTTAGTTCTAAACATGATGCTTGGTGGTCAGAGACCATATTTTCAAAAATAAAATAAAATGTGATTGTGTTTAAGAAGAAAATGGATGAGAAAGTGGTTGCAACTTCATCCAAGAAAACAAAAATAAAAACTTCGTGTGTTTTCACATCTACTTGATAAGTACCATATGCTACATAAGGAAATAAACAAGTCAGAAACCTTCCTACAAAAGCAACTAATATAGAAAGACCCAAGAAGATCTGGGTACCTAAAATCAAAACCATTTCTGTAGGTATGTCTTAAGGCATATGTTGAAAAAGATGACAAGTGGGACATGGACACTGAATGCTCTAGACACATGTCAAGAAAAAGGACATGGTTGAAAAAGTTAAAGTGCAAAAACTCAGGATCAGTGAAATTTGCTGATAGTGTAAAAGCAAAGTGTTAACTCCAGAATGATTCAGAAAGCATTAAAGCTTGAGTTTGAGTGACAACAAAACAAATTTTATTAAAATATTTTGAAGAATGTACTAATGATTTACTTGAGTTTCTATAGCATTCAACAGGACTACTCTCGTAAACATACAAGTTCAATCAACGAGATTTTTTTCCCAATATCATGTTTCATCATGATTTTAATCTCATTCAAAGGGATTCAGATCTTTAACGATGTGAAAATTAGTTCTAAAAAGTGAACTTGAATACATTATGTACATGAGAAACGTATCTTAAGTTCAAAAACCAAGTTCAAATCTTTAGAAAATGATTCACGTGTTTAAAAAGTGTTGCTCAAATGAAGAAATGAATCCTATCCTGAACCAAGTCGTGATTATAGTCTTCAATCTTGATGACAAGATTCCTATCAAGCTCACATTGAAGAAATGAAGATCAATGAAAAGATCAAAAACTGAAAAAGCTCATTAGATAGCACATGTATTCAAAAACCGTGCACACTTTCCAGAAAAGGTGGGAAAATTCAAATTTTAAATTAAGTAAAACTTCCAAAAAAGGGTGACGGTAATATCTTAATTTTTTCACTTGGTCAACCATCCCGCCTTTTAGAAGAAAAAGTTCAGAAACCATAGCCAGAAAGTTAAAAGTAGTTTATGAAGCTTTACTCAAAAACCATATTTGACAATGGTCTCTGCAATTGCAAAAGTAGCTCTGAAACAACCAAGCTGGTCTTCTAGTTGGCATTTCCCAGGACACAAAAAGAAGATCAACACATATCAAGAGGAAGATAAATAAAGGGGCAATGATATGATTTGAAGATCAGGTATAAAAAGATGTAATGTGCTTACAACTCCAGACTTTTGAAAAGCAAAGATTTTTTTGCCACTTTGCAAAACATGAATCTCTTCTTTTGTAAATCATATTACATCTTGTAATTAATTTCTGTTTCTGGTTAAAATCTTCTTTCTCGCTTTATTAGATAACACATTCCTCTTAGGAAGAATTTTAAGAAAGAAGTCACTCAAAGTTTTTAGAACATACATTATTATCTCATTAACAGAAAACTTGAGTGTTCATTTTTTGGAGAGAACCAACCTTAAACCAAATATTGTACCTTGATCTGTTAGTGATCATTGTGATGTTAGCTTGGAGAGACTAGTAAAAAGACTACTTGGAAGTGACAGGAACTTGGAACTACTAGTCACGAGTAATAGCTTGAGAAGGCTATACAAAGACTATTATTCTTTCTCTAGCTTGAGAAAGGAATTTAGTGAAACTCAATAGGTTGTTGAGAATTAGATGTAGGTAGGTTAGCAGAACCAATATAAAATCAATGTGCAATATCTCTGTATCTCTTCGTATCTCTTTTATATTCTATTATATATATATATATATATATATATATATATATATATATATATATATATATATATATTTTGAAAAACCCTTTTAAACAACTTATGAGTTTTCACTTAGTTCAGAAAGTAACTTTCGCTAAACTTTACTAACAAAGTTTTTTTGCTGCCTTCAAGTGTAAACTTGATAGACTTTGTTTAAGTTTTTCAAATTAGAAAAGAAGTTATAACATTATTCAACCCCGCTTCTCATGCTATTCTCAACCTACACAAAGGTCATTCGAATTGGAAATGTTGGTAATGATGATTCTCACCAAATTTTTGGTGTATTATTAGTTGATGGATTAACTCATAACCTATTAAGCATTAGTCAATTTTGTGACCAATGCTTTAATGTATGGTTTGAAGCCAAAGGATACCATGTGTTGAATCCAATTTCTAGACAAGTAATTATTTCATGCAAGAGGCATAATAACACCTATGTGTTATTCTTGGATGACTTCTTAGATCAGGATGTAAAATGCATCCTTTGTGGATGATAAGTGGCTTGGTATAAAAAACTTAGTCATACTCATATGAAGCTAATTTTTGAGCTATCTAGAAAAAGCTTGTTAAAGGCCTTCCAAAGATCAAATATGACAAAGACTCAACTTCTGATTTCTATGAGAAAGGCAAGGAAACTAAAGCTTCTTTTTATTTTCATAACAAGAATGTAGTCTCAACCACTAGGCCACCTAAGCTTTTACATATGGATCTCATTGGACCAACTAAGACTACAAATCTTGCTGGAAAGAGATATTGCTTGGTCATAGTGAATGACTTCACTATATTTACATGGGTTATTTTCATAGCTTCTAAGGATGAGGTATTTGAAAAATTTAAAGCTTTTGCAAAGTATGTTATAAAGAAGAGGTATTCAAATTGCTTCAATTAGATTAGATTACAAAGAAGAATTTGAAAACCATGTTTTGAAAACTTTTGTGGAAACTATGGCATTTCTCATGAGTTCTCTTCTACTAGAACTCCTTAATAAAATGGGATGGCTAAAACAAATAATAGAAGCTTACAAAAAAATGCTTTTAGAAAGTGGTTTGTCAAAAAGTTTCTAGGCAAAGGCTGTAAATACCTCTTGCTACATTCAAAAGAGATTTCTTAACACCTATCCTCAAGAAAACACCTTATGAACTATGGAAAGGAAGAAAACCCAACATATCATATTTCTATGTCTTTAGATCTAACTGTTTCATACTTAACACAAGAGACAAGCTAACAAAGTTTGATTCTGATAATGACATTTTCTTTAGGTATTTTTTAGTTTCTAAAGCTTACAGGGTTTATAATAAAAGAATATTATGTGTTGAAAAAACCATATACATCAAGTTCAAGGAACACAAAAAGGATTTTGACCAAGATTTAGCTGAACTTGAAGAGGATATGGAGAATCTAAGCATCAAGGAGCTTTCAAAAAGCAAAAACAAGATTTCCCAACCTTCAGAATGCAAACTTAAGACAACACCTTTAGAAAGCTATCTCAAAGTTCCAAAGCCTTCAGAAAGGGACATTTCTGAGAAAGATACATTTTCTAAGCATGATAAAGGACTTCAGAAGTTCAAAATGATGCTGAGGAACAAGATATGCAAAAAAACTACAAAGGAGGCAGTTTCTCATAACCAAGTGTTTGGTGACATTTCTAAGGGAATAAGGGCATCCTTCAGAAATAAAATAAATTATGCCTTGATATCCACAATTGAACCAAAAAATTTTGAAGAAGCTCTCAATGGTAAAAGAGGTCAATGCGATGCAAGAGGAACAGGACCAATTTAAGAAGAGCAAAGTTTGGACACTTATAGAGAAACCCAAGGGAAAGTCCATAATTAGAACAAAGTTGGTGTTTAGAAACAAGCTGGATGAGGTAGGAAATATGATTAGAAATAACGCAAGGCTGGGTACACAAGGTTATAATAAAAAATAGAGAATTGATTATAATAAAATATTTGCACCAGTAGCAAGACTAGAGGCTATCATAACGCCAGTTGCTTTTGTTGTCTTCAAAAGAGTCACTCTATATCAAATGGATGTAATGTCTACCTTCTTAAATGGTTTCCTTTCTAAAGAAGTTTATGTAAGGGAATATCTAGGATTTGAGAGTAAAGCCCTTCCTAACCATGTCCTTAAGCTTACTACGGCACTTTATAGTTTTAAACAAGCCCCTAGAGCTTGGTATAGACTAAGAACCATTTTACTTAAGAATGAGTTTAAGAGATGTAATGTTTATACTACACTTGTAACATCCTAATGTTTAACTCAACACGCCTAGGAGGGATTTAAGTTAATTATTAGTTATTACTCTTTTGTTCCAGTTCTTAATTTAAACTCTTGGAAATACTTTAATGAATTTACAAGTAATTTTTTTTTTTAAATAAAACGTGAGCTGTACGTACTAAGTAAAACCTATCATTGTCTCGCACATATAGAGGAGAAATAAGAACGAGTCACATGCATGCACAACAATCACATGAACATAACCACATCATCATATATAATTATAGCATAAGTATTAACTGTTCCACATCACATACTAAAATACACTATTAAAAGGGTATCATGCCCACCAACAGAGGTTGGGCTAGGTATAGCCATCCTAAAAGACATAAATAGTATATGGATAGAAAATAAAACAACCTACTAAAATATTTCCTCCCACTACTCCTACTGGGACATGCTTAGAGTAGATAACCTCTAACAAAAATATCAAAAGAAGGTTATCCCTTCCACGAGATATGCACAAGCACTCCAATAGGTCCATCATCAACACCTATTAATAATGCTCCCAAAAGGGGAAGGTATCCGTACAAACGAGCAAGGTCGATAGAAGTAGCGAGACCCACTGGGAGCATCAACGTAGATGACAAATGTAGCCATTGCCCTCTGAAGATGAGATGGAAAAGAAAGAGAGAGGGAATGCGAAACTTATACAAGAATCTCAGTAGGGCTTTCGCCTCCAAACAAATGTCATCATTTTCGTCCTCAAGAACCTCGGGTTTCATTATGAAAATAGTGGATAATTAAGAAAATTCATTTATTAAGTTTCAAATACCATTATCCGAGGCTCATATCTTTTAACATGAATTTTAATGTCATGAATGCATCATACTATATTATGAAATGCATTTCAATGCTTATGCAACATACCACAAGACTTGAATGAATTATAATAAGGAACACAATTCATTTTAATATAATCTTTCCTCTTTACTCTATTAGATGACTTAACTTTCTTGTTCTCTTTTAAGGGGCCATCCTAATACTCTCTCCTCTTGAGAGTTCTAGGTTATGAGCTCATACCTAACTAGTTGTCACTAGTCTACACTTATCCTCTCAATAAGCTAATTTTCGACTCCCAAAGTGTGGGATAGGGGGCATAAGATCACCTTTCATAACCATTAATTCCTGGAGTCTAAAGGATTACCTCTTTGGATCATCTCCCATAACCATTAATTCCTAGAGTATGAAGGATCCCCTTATTGGATCACCTCTCATAACCATTAATTCCTGAAATCTAGATGATCATTTCCATGTGTTTTATGTCACCTTTAATCTTAGCATGTCATTTAGAAATGCAAATATGAGCATATAAACATAACTTATCATTCATCATTTCATGTTCAAAATTCCATAATTTTTCTAAGTCAATAAATTTGGTGAAAATCCAGCATAATGGCTGGGAATGGAATTTCCCCAAATTTGCTTCCTGTCATATAACATATCAAGCATGCATCTCAATCAATCATTCATAATCACAAATCATCATGTAATTAATCACATACACATACATCACATTCATTGCATATATCCATAAGCATGTTATCATCAATATCTCATTGAAAAGTAAACATGCTCCTCCAGGATACGAAAATCAAGGATTGGACTCAGCTAATGCACTTTAAAATATTATTGGAGGTTATTTGTATTTTTTTAAGCTTTCTTTGTGACCTTTATATATATATATATAAGATTATTGCAACTTAAATTCTTAAAACTCTCTCTTTATAAGACTTTAATATTCTATTTGTAGTTCTGACATATTTTATATGGAAATTTGTAACTTTCTATAACTTAATATCTCAGCCTCTTAAAGGTAGTTCTAGATTTCCTAACTCATCAGACTTTCTATTAACGATAATTTCATTAAAAACGTTTATGATTATGCCATAGTTTCCTTGCAAAGGTACCCCTTTCTAAACTCTCTTAGCACACGTCCCAAGTTTATTTCTTATTCAGTATTTAAGTAGTGCAAAGCTTGGGTGTGTTCCTGTGTTAGTTTTCCAACAAAGTTGAAATCAATCCATTTGCATTTTTCTAGTGAGTTACACCTATTTTATTATTATAAGGTCAGATTTAGAGTTCCAGTCTTAGACTCTACTTTAAAAATTTATATCTTGGGCTAGAAAACTCCTTTTTAGGTGATTCTTTTTGGAGAGTGTTCTTTGTTAAGTCTAGTTTGTAGAAAAAATATTTTATTCCCAAAAGCTTCATGTTCTATGAGTTTCATATTTCAAAGTAGCTACTACAGAAATAGTTAAAAATCTAGCACCTATCATTTTCATGTTTGATGTTACTCCCTCAACACAAGGACCATCTACCATGTTTTTAAGCCACATATGAGCATGAAAACATCATAAAAACATTTGTAACAAAGAAGTGCATGCAATGATTAATAAAAATATATTTCATAAACAACTATTTAAAACTCTTGTCAATAACACAAGCTTGAAGCATTCTAACCATGGACAAGGTTAGAAATCAACAATGCTTGAACAAATAAAGAAGAATCCCTACCTCTTATGTAGGGTCTAAAAAGAGTCATTCTTTTCTTCCTTGAGCTTGAGCAAGATTCCTTGGAGTGGATGACCCTCCTTGTATCTTAACTCTAGAACTTGAGTGCTTAAGAAAATATTTTTTACTAGAGTTAAAGATTGTAACTCGTGAAGGCTACTGAAAGTTTAGGCTTAGAATTTAAGTATTTAGCTGAATTTTAGAGAGTGAAGAGAAGTCTTTCAAGAGAAGAACATAAGAAGAAATGATAGAGAAAGAATAAAAGAAAAAACACTTAGGGAGTTTCTAAAGCTTGAAGACTAGCAAGAGTGTATGTATTTTACAAGAGTTAAAGGATATAACTCTTGCAAGGCATGATGAAGTCTCTTTGTGGCTTCGAAATGGAATGAATGAAAGAGAGTTTGAAGAGTATTTATAGCGGAAGGTCAAGAAGGAAACACTTAGAGAAATGATACTTGGAGCATGATTTATGCAAGCATGTTAGCCAAATTTTAGGATGAAAATATTCCATGTTTCACGCAAACATGTTGGCCTAATTTTTGGATGAAAATGCTCCAATGTTTTATGCAAAAATGTTGTTGTTGGACATGCATGGTTAGTGTAAATTTTCTAACCTTTAATGCATGTATATATCATAGGTTTACATCATGTAACCTTATGCTTTAATAGGTGTTTTTAATTTTTAGCATGAAATTGTCTATGTGAATGTATGTGGTTAAGAATGTGCATGATGTATGTGATTGAATTATTGTATTGTCATCTTAATCCAATGACTTAGATTTATTCTTGTTTAAAGACAAGTTTAGGGATTTGTGCAAATGACATTGTAGTAATTATTAAAGTAGTGGCATTGTAGTAATTATTAAAGCAGTATTGTAGTAATTATTAAAGCAGTGGCATTGTAGTAAGTTCTTTAACCAAGACAAGGGTATTTTTGTAATTAGATAATGGTAGTGGTATTCCTGTAATTCCATTTATAGAATAAGGGTGTCTTTGTCATTATAAATAAGATAAGGGTAGGTTGGTAATTTCCTTTACAAAGTAAGGGTATTTTCATAATTTCACTAAATAATGGCATTTTTGTAATTCTTTGCATCTTTTTCCAGACATACTTGATTATTCTAACATTATTTGTTATCAACCAACAATAAATCACCAATGTTAACCCTTCCCACTATGGGGCCAAGATCAACCGCCTAATCGGTAAATCAATTGCTCAAGTTCATCGAGTCAATTAGCCTAGACGAAATTTGGGATGTTACAACACTCTTTACATTATATCAAGATAACCATCATTTTATTGTCCAAATTTATGTTAATGATATTATTTTTGGTGCTACTAATCATTCAGTGTGAAAAGATTTATAAACTAATACAAAGTGAGTTTGAGATAAGTATGATAGAAGAATTAAAGTTCTTTTTGGGGGTCCAAATCAAACGACAAAAGGAAGGAACTTCGATTCATCAAAAGAAGTACATCAAGGAGCTTCTCAAAAGATTCAACATAGATCAAGCTAAGCCAATAAACACTCTCATGCATCCTTCTCAAATCATTGATGTTGATAAGGATGGTAAAAAAGTACAGAAAGCAATTATAGAGATATAATTGGTTCTTTATTTTATCTCATTACAAGTAGGCTTGACATACAATTGAGTGTGGGTATATGTGCTAGATTTCAATCTAACCCAAAAAAATCACAATTAAATCTTATCAAAAGAATTTTGAGATATTTAGCGTACTACTAATCTTGGTCTTTGGTATGAGAAAGATACTTCAAGTGAAATTGTAGGTTTTGTGATGTTGATTTTGCTAGGCAGAGTTGATAGAAAAAGCACAAATGGATGCTATTGCTTCTTTAGAAGTCTTATCACATGGTCATGCAAAAAGCAAAATACCATTACACTTTCAACTGCTAAAGCTAAGTATATCGTTGCTGCAAATTGCCGCGCGCAAATGTTGTGGATCATAAATCAACTTGAAGGTTACCACCTGAGGTACTCTAAAATCCCTATTCTTTGCGACAATACTAGTGTTATAAATCTTGCAAAGAATCCTATTCAGCACTATAGATCCAAACATATTGATATAAAACATCACTTCATTTAGAGATCATGTTCAAAGGTGATGTTAAGCTAAAGTTTATGAATACAAAAGATCAATCATCTAACATATTCACCAAATCATTAGTTAAAGATTGTTTTTACTATCTGAAAAGGCTTTTGAACTTAAAAAGTTTTTGAAAACTTGCATTTCATGCATCCATTGCACTTTCTGAACATTCCCAAGTTACTCTGGAATTGAGGCCTTTCATGGAAGAATGCTAAATCAAGTCCAAAAACAACTTTCACGAGTTTGTAAAGTACATATGAAGTTCAAAAACACATTCAAAAAGTACAAGATAGGCTCAAAAAGTGGTTATGCTCATATGATAAAGTTCATAAAGAGGTTAAAAGTTCAAAGAATAAGTTCAAAAAGGGTTTTATGTTCAGAAGATGGGTTCAAAATATGGGTAGAAATTAGAAAGAAGAGTTCAAAAAGCACCTATACTAAAAGGGATTAGAAACTATATATGGTTTCTAAAACTAGAAGCTTGTGTGCAGAAAGTACTTTCTTTACTTTTTGATAGGCTTTCATGGTAGGGACATAGTTCTCAATGAACTCCTTCAAGCCTGAAGAAGAACCAAGAAGGAGATTCAAAAAGCTAGCCCTAAGAAGCCAAGTCCTTAGAAGAAGGAAGAACCTAAGAAGATAAAAGAAAGCTTCAAAAGAAGGAACAAGGCAAAAGGAAGAGAAAGCTTGTTGTTCACTCAAAAAGTGAAGAAGATGATTCTGAGGGTACCTATTTTGATAATATACCCATCAGAACTTGGAGAAAAGATCCAAGGTAAAAAAAAAAAAAAAGATAGAAGTTGTAACAAAAGGAAAGCTTAGAAACTAAGGTGAGTCCTCAAAAATTGAGAAACCAAAAGGGAAACCTAAAAAACTACCTATCAAAAGACAAGATATTAATAAAAAGTTCAAGATCCTCCCCAAGGGATTGCCAAAAAGTTCTCTTGTTCTGAAAGAATAATTAGCTGCAAAAAGGGCTACGTAATGATTGAAGAAGAATCTGCTTTCTTTGAGGATGAAGAAATTGAAAACATTCTCAAGGAAGGAAAAATTTTGCAAGAAAACAGAAGATTGAGGAAGTTTAGAAAGTATAGCAAGCTAAGGGATTTTAGAACTC
This sequence comes from Dalbergia oliveri, assembly GCA_030441495.1. NCBI lineage: Eukaryota > Viridiplantae > Streptophyta > Magnoliopsida > Fabales > Fabaceae > Dalbergia > Dalbergia oliveri. The sequence goes on from JAMLFY010000007.1 coordinate 12,402,235, forward strand.
TAGTGGCAGCTAAGGTGCTAGTCTCTTAACCTTTTGTGGTTATCAATGATCAACCATCAAGACCTATCTCTGAGCAATTTGGGTATACTTCTTTCCAAATCTCTGTTGTTGCTTCTAGTTCCAAGCCACCTCCAGAAACTTCTTCAAAAGTTAGATAAGAAATCCAAAACCTGCACTTGATCTTAGTGCTGTAATTGAGAAAGCTATTCAAAAATCAAAGAAGCTTGAGAAAGAAGTTTTTGAAGAAGTTGAGGACTACATGTCTTTGAGTCAAATACTGAAATATATCTAAAAGAACATGTAGGAAGAGACTTCTCATGCTAAGGGGGAAGGCACAGAGGAACTTAACCTCTACATGAATGAGCTCTCCATAGCCTTGGAGCCTATCATATAGGAGCCTAAAGAGAATGAAGAGCCAGAAAATCACAAATCTGCTATTATTTTGAAAACAATGCCTCAACCTCAACCTTCCATCAGAATCTCTGCCATGGATGAAGAAGATGAAGCTTCAGAAACTAAGGCAGAACATGTTACTATACTTGCTACTGAAACTGAGAGAGCTATCTTAGAGACTTCAAAGATCTGGTGACACAATTCCTTTAGAAATCTCTTATGAAAAAGCTACACCAATAGCTGCTCTAACAAATAATCCTACCAACACTTCTGCTCCACTAGAATCTCTACCATATCTCATAAAGTCTTAACTTCTTTTGCATAATCAAAGAGACTTGGCTACCATACTTGACTACCAGACTTCACAGAGTTGAAGCAACCAATAGAGAACTTGGAGCTCAGATGAGAAAACATGAAGATTTACTGCTATAGATCCTTCATTTGCTCAAAAGGGTGGCCATTGATGGTTTAACTAAGTGCACACTCCTTTTGCTGATGACAAAAGGGGAGAAAAATAAAGACAAATCTTTTGCATATCTAGTCAAGGAGTCAAGTGTTGAGGGGAGCTTCAAAAGAGCTCTTTGATAATCATACATATCATAGTTTCTTTTGTATTTTGATTTTCTATTTTGATTCAAATCTATGAACTATTTATGCTTATGCATTTATATCAGTTTCACATGTATAGTATCTCTATGTCTATTCATGAAACGAAAACTAATGATTCTCCAATCAAGTATTGTTCTGATTAAATTTGGATATGATATGTTGAATACTATGATCTTTCATAAATATTTTTATCACTATATGTTATCAGCTCTAATACATCGTACATGTTAGTTTCTGATATTATATCCTAAGAAACCTATTTGACTCACAATAAGAAACCTTAAGAAAGTTCTTTTTCTGAAAAGGCTAAGTTGTAAAACAAAATGTTATCAAGTTTTTGAAAGAAAGCTTCTTTAAGTCTCTAACCTTAAAGAACAATTCATTCAAAAACATTCTCAAAAAGATTTTCTCAAAATTTGGTTTGTCATCATTAAAAGGAGGAGATTGTTAGCTTTAGAATTAACCCTTGAAAAAGCTATTGTAAATTAGGTTTTGAATAACAACAAACCAAATTTTGTTAGAATGTGTTGAAGAAAGAAAGGATTAATGGTTTGCTTGAGTTTCTATAGTACTTAACAGGTCAACTATCGTATACCTATAATTCAATTCGTGATATATTTTTCATATCATCATGATCTAACATGATTTTTCATTCAAAGAGATTTATCTTCTTAAAAGTGTGAAAAATTATTCAGAATGGGAATTAGAGTATAAGTATCTTAATAAAGCAAGCTAAAGATTAGAAAGTGAGTCTAGGCCTTCAGAAAATAGTTCGTGACTTTAGAAATTGGCATGACTATCTTAGAAAGTGATTATATTTCTCATGATCATATCAAGCACATGATCATCAATCTAGTTGAAATCATCCTTAAAGAACATCAACATTATCTAAAGATCATCATCCATCTTAGAGAAGTTTAGATAGAACATAAAAGGCTTAGAATGTGTAGAAGTATTTCAGAAGCACTATATTCATCATAAACTACACTTTGTCATCAGAAACTAAAAGTTATTTGAATTTCAAATGAAGTCAAAACCTCAGAAAGTGATGATAGTGACATATCAACTTTATGCTTGGATATTCACCATCTTCTAGAAAGTCTTCACATAAATTAAAGTTCATAAACCACATTCAAAATGAACATTTAGTTTTTGAAGCATTGTTTAGAAACATTTGTCAATAGATTTTGTACTACAAAGTCAGCATTGACACAGCTCAACCTATGCTTCTAGAAGACAAATCCTAAGATACACAAAACTTGATCAACACATGTCAAGAGGAGAAAAGATAAAGGAGACAATGGTCCAATTCAAATCCAAGTATAATAGGAGGAAGCATTTAAACTTGAATGAACTTTTGCACTCTCAATGTTTAAGCTATACTTATACTTTCCAAAGTTCATTCTCATTTTTTAATTCAGTTTTTTAAAAAGAAAATCTACTTTCTTGTATTTCATAGCAAGCATTCTTCTTAGGAAGATTAGAAAGAAGTCTCTCAAGTTGTTTCCTTAACCATTTGTTTATCTTTGGAAACTTGAGTGTTTTCTTGGAGAGTTAAACACTAAAACTTTGTATCTCTTGTACCTTGATATAATAGTGATCAAAGTGAGATTAGCTTGGAGAAGGTTTGGAGAGGCTAGGATAAAACTATTTGTGAGTGAGGATTGATTGTACAAACTGCCCATTAAAGATAGCTTGAGAAAGCTATTAAAAAGAATATCTTACTTTTTTCAAGTTGAGAAAGTGATTGATAGTGAAATTCAACAAATTTATTAAGAATTAGATGTAGGCAGTGTTTGGTTAAACTAGTATAAAATATCTTATGTGATATTCCTCTTTCCCTATTTGTTTAAATTACTATGTTTTATTCATTTTGTTGTGTGAACATTTATTCTTGCTCAAATATCTTTCTAAAATATTTGTTTAGTTTCTAGACACTTCATAAAGTAATTTTCTAAAGCTTATTAACTTGCGTTTTCCACTATCTTCAAGTTTAAAATACTTGATAGATTTTGTTTAAGTTTTCATAAAGTAAAAGAATTTGAAAGGACAATTTAATCCCTTCTTCTTGTGCTACATCTTCACTTACATTGACTTGTTTTAAATATTATAATGCCATAAATCACAAGAATCAACAACATACATAGAAAGACTCACTTTATCATTAATATTAAAACCATGTTAAAACATACCTTATATCTTTTTACCTATATATATATATTATTCTTAAGCAAGATCATTTTTTTTGGATTCTATTACAATTTTGAATCCTCTCTTACACAAAAGACTAGCAAAAACTCAAATCATATCATCGTGCATGCATTGAACCCCTCAGTTATCATAGCAACCAAGTCTTTTTTTGCACTAGGTTGGCCTTGGAACCTTACGCTTTGTTTGAGTTATTACCCTTTTTTATGCCAATGCTAGCATTCTCTTTGTCTATTTTTATCTTGCTTGGCATCAACTACGGATTTCTTTCTTTTATCTTTATTAACCTTCTCTTCTCCAACAATATTCATTTTAAAACCTTGAGAAAGATACATGACATCACATTCTTGAGTTTCCTCTTTTATACATAAGTGGCTTATTAATCTTTCAAATGAGAAGTCTTCACCTTCCTATAATCATTCCAAGTTAAAAGCAATTTTAAAATAATTGCTCCAACTTGTAGTGATTTAATAATTAACACTTGCAGATCACAAAGTCTACTTACTAGGCACATCATCAACCATGTTAAACTAATATTTTGACATGATGAATTTATCCATACCTTGTCTCTCATTGTTGTACTTCTCTTCTAAAGACTTCAAATCTCCAACGGTGATTGAATTGACATGTAAAGATCATAAAGTCTATTCGTTAAAGTGTTGAGAATGTGTCCTCAACATGTTAAAGTATCCTCATGATGTTTTTTCTTCAATTAGGCTATCATTTCCTTTTCTTTATTGGTAGCATCTTCAGTGGTATTAAGAATTGGTGCAATGTTTGGGTCAAGCTTATAAGCAAGATTGAGTACCTTAAGGAGAAACATCATTTTGTCTTTCCAATGGTTGAAACTAGTTCCATCAAACTAATCCAATTTGATGAACTCTTGATTTATGACCTTGGAAGTGTTTATTTGATTTTGAGCTATCTTCAAGAAAAATATCTCTCTAAAATTGCTAGGAAAAATGTGTAGAAAATTGATCAAAAACCTAAATATTATTCTGGTTTCAAGGCTTGAATCACTTTGCTTTTTTTAGGGAGGCATTCGCCCCTATATATAGTTGTTATTGCATTAATGACAATACTCCCTGAAGATACAATGAAACCTCTAGATTTCTTGTCTGGCAATAAGAAAAAAAATTCTCATTTGAACTTGAAATTTAAGAACTCTAGTGACAAACCTAGTAATGTATTAGAGTGATACACTTTGTAAGGTGAGTGGATACATAGGGAAATATGTGAGAAAGTGACACATAGAAAGTTGTTTTTTGGAGATGACTTCAAATGGAGATGATCTCATTTTACGTGGTGTATTTTCTTTGCGTGTATATAGGTACGCTAGCCCTAGGTATGTGTTTGTTTATATCTATGTGTTGTCATGAAAATTTTGGTTTGGCTAAGTCTAGTAAATAAATGCAACCAAGAACCAAACTCACTTTGGATCCTAAGAAAGTGTAGAAAATTGCACAAAGGAAGGGAATCTACACCTTCGTTATGGGTTATCCAATTACTATAAAGAACAAGTTTTGGACAAGAGGCAAATATGAAATCAGAATTTTATTGATGAACAATAGAGATTACAACATCATCATGCCAAAAACAACAGACCAAATTTGGATAAAGAACTACACCCACATAAACTAAACTAAACTATGAAAAAAGTGATAAAAACTAAGAAAGATAAATTATATATAAGGTGTTGCGTTGATCTGTGAAGATATCCTCCTTTTTGCCTCATTCTTTTAAATACTTTTCAGCCTTAAATCAACAACTTGCTCTAGACATTTGCACCATTCACATCAAATGTTTAACTACTATCGTCATGAGTTAATTGAGTGAATTATAACCACTTTACTCTGCATGGTCCAATCACAAATTATGCCCACAATTTTGAGATTTTAGCAATAATAACCACCTTCTTCGTGGTCCACTGACAACTAACCACTATGGTTTAGCTAATAATTCCTTATGTATTATAAATTGAAGCAATGATATATGATTCTAGTGAAGGGTGATTTGGTAATTTTATAGGAAAGATGGATGGACCATCAAATGTTCCAAAAGTGAAGGGGACCAAATTATCCTCCTCCTAGGTGAGTGATAATTTGGTCGTCATAGTTCTTGATCTTGTCATGGTCTAACATTCATTGTCATTGGATTTTGATTCAACGATTCAGATCTAAACATACAATAATTATATAAAAATAACAAAATAAATAATTATTTTAAAATTACTAAATTAAAACTCTCTTAATTTTTAATTTTACACTCAACCACCCATCATTCGCTCCCTTTCACCCATAGTCATCACCACTACTCATCCTAAGCATTGAAATTATTCTTGCAACCACCAGATCCCTAACATCACCTTCATAATCAATTTTTGAAAAACTATGACCTAAACAAGCTTGTTCCTCCCACAACTTAATTGTCACCATCAACACCAAACCCTCCCTTTTCCCCCATACTTAGATTACAAGAGGAGGTGGTGATTGTTATCCAGCTACAACCTTTCATGAAAATGACTTAATTAAAGGTCACTTACTCATTCAATCAATCAAAGATTAGTTCTCATCGCACAACTAAAAAAAATTGAAAACATTCCATCAAATTGGATACTTTTGTTGCTTTTTTATCTAATTTATCTCCATAGGATTGTTTTGGGGTGCTTAAATAATCATTTGTAGCTATTACCACCAAAAAAAAATCCATAAGAACAAAAAAATTCAAATTCTCATGATTTAGTAATGTTGCATTATCTTGTTGGGCCAACATGTATTGGATCACGGTGATGATAATCTCACATAGGTGATGACAATCATATATTGTGGTTGAGGAGTAATGTCAATGATGTAGTGGTGCGTATGGGTGTTGGTGAGATTTTGGGATAAGAGAAAAAAGGGTTAGAGAAGATAGAAGGAAAGGTGATTTGGTAATGTTACAAGAAAGATGGATGGATCATAAATTGTTCCAAAAGTGAAGGGACCAAATTACCCTCCTCCTATGATTCTAGACTTGAATCAATGCCCTTACTTGGTGAAACCAAATGACATTTAATAAATCATACCCAAACTAAACCAACACATTCAACCGACTATATTTTGGGTGATAACATATTCTCCCTACATCCTTCAATTGGCTGATGAACAAGAAAAAGGTGAAGTACTTGATGCATCTACGAAAAGGATTTCAACTCTATATTTTCTCACGGTTAACATTATTAGAGTTTAGGGTTTAGTGTAAAAGTGAATGGTCAATCATCCTTGGATGAATAACTTCCATTGTATGGATCCCAAATGATCTAAGGTACGTACTCCCTTTCTTTTGTACTTTACCAATCTCTTCATTTTAGAGGAGCTAAATCCTAAACTTGGAAATATATTTCATTGAGAGGATCGGCTTCCCAACACACACAAGCTATTGCCTTGCTATAGTCATCTACATAAACAATTTTTATAGCTTTATTGTTGATAAGGATTGATGGCTTTAGCTTAATTCAAATTTCACAGTTTTGTTGCCAATGTGTTAAGTGTTAACTGAGACCAAGAATGCTTGCTTGTGGCTATAGGTTTTTCTTTAACAAAACCTCCAATGTTTTACTTTTGAAATCACATTTTGGATTTTCTATTACGATGAGTTCTCCGTATTATACACCCTATTTCAATTTTTGTGGTGCACTTTGTAGGGCACCTTATAATCCAAGAGTATCAAGATGTATATGATATACTAAAAAGTATTTGGTGTATTATAATAATTTTATTTTGGCTAAAATTTTAAAACATATTTACATATATTTCAAAAATGATCAAAATTTTATCTATGTTATGTTATTCTGCAATTAAATAAAATTTTTAAAATATTTGATAGATGGTGAAAAAAGTAAGACAAAACCCCCTAATTTAGTCCCCCTAAAATTTCAAGTTGGACAAATTGGTCATAAAAAGAAAAAACTCTCAAATTAATCCCTACAAAATTGAATAATTGAGCAAATTAGTCCCTACAAAAAGATCTCTCAAATTAGTCCATGCAAAAGTGAATTGTCAGAACAAGTTAGTCCACCTAGCCTAACTTATCAAAGGGATTTACTTGGCTGATTATTCAATTTTGCAGGATCAATTTTCTGATTTGAAATTTTGCAAAGACCAATTTGAGAGTTTTACTTTTAGGAACCAATTTATCCAATAATTCATTTTACAAGACCAATTTGAGATTTTTTTTTTTGACATGAACCAATTTATCTACTTGAAATTTTAAAAGGTCTAAAATGAGTGTTTTGTCAAAAGGTAATATGTCAAATAGATAAAATCCAATCATTCATGAAATAAAAAAATGTAATCAAATACATTTTAAAAGTGACAAAAATTTATAAGTGTGATCCTTGAATTAAATGGAAATTTTCAAGATATTATACAAATAAAGTCTGATCATTTTTAAAAATATTGTTAGTTAGGCTTTTGAATTTGATTAAATTGAAAAATTAATACAACGTGCCACAAATCTTTTATTAGTACACAATAGTCTCATGATCTAAGCCTTTAGATTACAAGGTCCACCACAAAACTTTAATTAGGGTGCATTAAAGACAAATAAACTGGTGGTGAAGAATAATTTGGTCTCCCTCTACTCTTGGACCATTACATGAGCCACTTGTTTGAGCCATTGGATCATATATTAGTAAAATCTAATGGTGGATATGTAGTCTGCTTTGTTTTAATTCTAAAATTGGTATTTAGTTCATAAATATTCATTTTTGCTAAGAAGCCCTCCTAGTCTTTTTTTACTTAGCTGGAGGAAATGAACTGGCGGTGGATATAGTTCAAGGCCCCCATGATTGACCCTCGATGACGATGATGATGACAATAGTTACAGTCATTGCTCAATCCTCCACTCAGCAAGGCTAATCAATTGACTGGGAGGAACCGTTTCTAAGGACAGGGCCAAGGACGTCATCAACCTACTCTCCACTTCTTAAAGGGCAAAGCTCGAATGTGTCAAGGGTTTCATGGAGGTTTCATGCTCAATGATTTTGGGGTTGGCAAGGTTTTGTGGGTTGGATTATGATTTTTGAATCAATGAACATGAATGTTGTTAGTTAGTTATGATTTTGCATGAACGAACTTGGGGTCATGTTCCAATTCATGAATGAATAATAACGCTATTGTGTACATGCTTTTGGTTGCAAGCTTTGAGTTTAGCTATGTTTTCTATTGGATGTGAATTTTGCAAAAAAGGAAAGTGAGTGTAATCATATTAGATGTAAGAATAAGGATAGAGCAAAAGGCACTGAAATAGAGCAAGTGGGAGAGGCATGAGGAAAAAAATATATCAAACTCCTATTTGAGGGATATGCACTTGGGTGATATAAGAGGAGCTAGTGCAACATTTAGAAAGGAATCTGGTATGAATTCCTTTTGTCCTGTGTAGGATAAAAATTTCTTTCCCATTCTAAGCTTGATTTCAATCCCTTAATCATTTTGCAGGTATGATGACAATGGTAAGTAGATGGTTCAAGTGTGGTTTTGACCTGCTTATATGTAGCCACTAGCAACTTAATTTGAGTGGAGAAACTGAACCTTGAAAGAGGATACAAAGTATGGATTAAAAGTATAAGGGAATAATGTTATAGTGTGTGAGAATTGAAAAATAAAAATTGTGCATAGTGGAATAAAAGCAAGTGTTGCATTGAGTTGGACAGATTTACTAAATTTCATGTACATATCTATATGAAAATTTTGTGCTCTATGCCATCTTAGTTTCAAGTCCTAATTGAACACCAACAAAGGTTATTCACTTTGTGTATACTCTTATTACATTATTGATGAATGGGTCTACACATACACTTAATTATTGTTGTAATAATACCTTGAGCTTGCTTGCAACATACATTTTGCCTTGTGTTGAAAGTTCAGTGACATGATTATTGCTATGGTTAGATCTAATACTCACTTTAGAAGGTAATTTATCCTTGGATTCTGTGCTTCTTTCCAAGTCTGTAATTTGTGCAAGTATAATATTTTCTAAACTCAATTTTGTAGTTTTACACATAGATGTTAGTTAATAGCTTTGTTGTATGAAAAACTTAAATGCTTATTATTAATTCACTATGTTGATTTTACATTATTATTAGACCAACAGGTTAAATGAATTGTTTGCATATCCTTAGAGGTAGGGTGTGTGTATTTAGAATGATAAAGAATTTAATTCTAATAATTTTTTAGGATGCCAACTTCTACAGCTTTGGTATTTTAGCCTTTTGTATCCTCACAAATAAACTATTTTGTTCTCTGTGATAACTTTCTGGCTATGTGTTCAAGACTTGAAGTGTAGATAATGGGGAGCCACCTGAGACATCATGGCCTCCACCACCAGGCGGTGGTAGTAATGGGAATGGTTTGGCTTGCATACTCCTCCAGGGCCACCTTTCGCACCTGGGATTAGTGTTATAAGGGCTTTGGGCCTAGGGAAGGTGGAGGAGGTGGGGACAATTAATGGAGAGAAAACTACTTGGGGAGGGTCTAATTTGGGTAAGGATTTGCCCTCCCCAAAACTTGACAAGTTTGTTATTGGCCAAGAGAGAGCAAACATGGCATCCCGTTCTCCTTAATTTTGTTTAAGATTGATGCCTACATTTGATCCAGTTTCATTTGCAATGCTCTATTTGGTATGACAATTTGCAATACTCAATGTATGTGTCATGTCTTGATCATTTTCTTAGTTTTGATTCCTCTCATTTTCTTTCACTCATTTGTACAATATAAGTCATTATAAATGCAATATTGTAACTAATGCCTTTTGATTGTGATCTCATTACTGGTTTATGTTTCTAATGAAGGAGCTTTTTGTAGCTGTTTATAACCACTATAAAAGAATATATCATGCCACTTTGCAGAAAGGGTTAGTTCTTTTGCTTTCCCTTTCATTTTCATAATTTGATTTCCTTAGTGGATTTGTAACTGATCCGTTGATTTCTTTATTTATCCTTTTATATGAATTTCTTTGAGTATGAACCCGTCAATATGTAATGTTGAACATATCAGGTTCTATAAAAAAGAATGATAATCATATGGGGAATTTACAAAATATCAATCTTTTTATAGGCAAAGAAAAAAAAAATCCTAACATTGTTAAATTACGGTTTACCAATTAGTTGGAAAAAACAAAAGAATACGGTGGCCATAGGTATCTCATGGCTGCATGCATGGACCAAAAAATTATATATCATCTCAACTCCTTTCCCCACCAAAAGTTCAAGCCTCGAAGGGAAATTATGAAGACAATGGTAAACTATTGCACCACTTTAAAGTGTTTATCTTGAAATTATATTGCAATTTCACATCATTCACAATTTCCTATTATATAGGGCGAGGATATCTTGAAAAAGAGTTTCTTCATAGATTAGTTTGGGTTATTAGAGGAATAAACTAGAGAAATAATGCAGTATGATGGGAATGGTGGAGTGAAAAGAATGAAATGATTAAATAGAAATTTTTTTAAATTAGAGTTAATGTGAGCATGGGTTAATTTGTAATTTTCTTTCTAGAACTATGTGATGTGCTAGAAGTAAAGGGACCAAATTATCATCTACCTAGACTGATAGAGGATTGAGGGAAAAAAAATTCAAGAATATTAAGATGCTTATATAGATATTACAGAGAAAGATAAAATCAACTAGAAGATGAATATACGAGACTTACTGGCACAGTAATTGTTGGCGCAAGTTTTACTCCTCCGGCTGCAACTTCCACCTACCAATGTGTCCTCGTGTTATTGAGCAAATATTAAAGGAAAAAAAAAATATGAATAGCCATTTTCTTCAGGTATATTACATGTGTAGCCATTATTAATAAAAATCTCTTGTAGTTTTTTTTTTAAAGCTCCATTTTTTTGGACGTGGAAAGCTCCAACGTTAACATTGTGTTTTCAGTATATATATATATATATATATATATATATATATAGAGAGAGAGAGAGGATTGATAGGTGTAAGATTTGATGCACTTATACCTTGAATGACTTTTTATATAATATAGTTTTTGTCAATTCAAACGTTGAATTATAATTATATATCATATTATGTTGATTGTCTATGTCAAATTTAAAAAAAAAAATTGATACATATAAGATTGTGATAAAATAGTTTTTATTTGCATATAGCTAAGGAGTATTTATTACATTAACTTATATGTACACAAAAAATATATTAAATAATTTCAGATTAATATAAAATTTTATAGAGATTAGCTGTAGCATATAAATTTTCTATATAACAGTTTGGGTTTTGTAAAAATTTCTTCAATAAAAACTTATCGAGGATACAAAATATATGTCAAGTCTTATATCAATGTAAACATATCATTTCTCATATTTGTATAATATATTATATAGAACATTCATTTTAAAAGAACAAACTAAAACTAGAATGTCTACCAAAAAATAAAAAATAAAAATAGTATTACAGTCAACCATTCAATACAGTATCTCTTTGAGGAATAATTAACTACACCATTGACTATTTGTAGCTGTTACATGTTTTCCTAATAACAATAATTTGAATTCATTGTTAACAAAATTGTAAGATAAAAAATGTAAAACATCATATTAAGTATAAAGAAGATACGGAAGTAAATATTATAAATTATACATGGTTTTATATAGCATATTTAAGTTCTTTGATTTGCCTTTCTATTTTACTTTTTTTTTTTTGTACTTCTAAAATTACAATGATTATAACAAGGTTTGAATCTAGTACTTCATGTACACTATTCAAATTCTTCATTATTAGATCAATCATAATGGCTTTTTTTCTATTTTACTTAGTAAAAGTTGGCATGAATAAATTAATTTATTCTGTATTCGAAAAACACTTCAGTATAAAGTTTCATTAAAGTGAAACATACTGGGAGAACTTGGGGAATCAATTACTCCTAAATAATGTATTGTTTCGGGCCTATGTATGGGTTGCACTTGCACCCTAAATTACACATTACCTGACCACACGTATTAATTAAGGGATGTTTGTTTTAATATTTGAAATTATGTTTTCATGAATTATATTTTTGATAATGATATTTCTAGGAATGTTATTTTCATATATTTTAAAAAATTTATTTGTTTAGCATTAAATATTATTTGGATTATTTTTTGAGATTCACAGGAATAAATTAAAAATTTATTTGTTTTATAATATATACTCCTAGGAATATATATTATAATTTTCAAAATAACCCTAACATATTTAACAGTATTATTAATTTTACCATCAATTATCATTATTATTGAAGGATATTTTATGATTTGTACTCAATAATTACCATTCTTATGTCATAGGAATATTTTATACTCATCATTCAACATGGAAACGAAATTTCAGTATAATATGGGAATATTTCTTTCTTGTGAATAATTAGTATCCAGAAATAATTTTATAAAACTTGTAACAAATATAAAAATAAATCATTTTCAAGAAATTATTCCCTGAAATTTATTAATATATATTGAAACAAATACCCTCAAAGAGTAAAATTTCAACTTAATTATCAAGAAAATAGTGTCAGAAAAATTGATCTTTTAAGAATAAAAATATTCTTTGTGGCTCCTTATAATCATGGACGGATACAAAGGGGGCTCATATATATATATATATATATATATATATATATATATATATATATATAAGGAGTTTATAAAAATTCTATTTTTTAAGATAAATTCAAAACAAATTTTACTAATTCCTTTTATATTTATCAATTGGCTTATGAGACAAAATTGAAAATTATGGTAAAATTACTTTAATATAATTACTTTGAGACAAATATTTGACATACTATTTATTTATTTATTTACTGACAATGGAACAAAAAAACATTAGATTGAAAGAAACAAGAGAATGTGGATTGTGACAAAAAAATAAAAACTCTAAAATAAATCCTTTGAGTGCTATTCATTCATAAGATTCAATTTATAATGCTTATTTGATGATATAATTTATTCTTTTTTGTCCCTCCATGACACTTTTTCCCGGCCCACCCCTGCTTATAATTAAAATTAAAATATATGCCAAATTAGTCCCTTCCCAATATTTTCAAAAGAAATTCCGAATAAATTAATTTCTGACATTTGTAAAATAGTTTTAATTGGTCTCTAGTAAAAATATAAATAAAACAAATAAGTCCATTGAAAAATTAAAGAGAGACTAATTTGTTGTATATATTAAATTGTAAAGGATCACAAAATATGTTTATTTCTTGAGTAGCCAATTTATTATGTATTGTATTTTTTAAGGAATAATTGGGGTATTCACTCTTTAATTAATTTGGTTTAATACAAAAGTTAGCTAACAAAATAAAGAAATAATATTTTTTTGATTTTCCGGATATTCACTGCAACAATGACTAATCCATTCGCATACTATAGATCTATTATGGGGTAGATGCTGGCTACGAGTTTTAAAACTTTCATTTCGAAGGTGAGAATCGAACCATTGACACTTGATTAAGGAAGGAGAGAGCCCTTATCATTTCACTTTGGCCTCATAGTTAAAGAAAAAATATTTCAGTATACATTAGATATTTATAATTAAAATAAAAATATATAATTATAAATTTTAAACAAAACTTTGTGGAAGCATGGAACTAGTTTTGTAATTAATTATAAGACAAAATGCACAAATTGATTTTTCCAAAAAAAAAACCCTAAAAAAGTCCATGTCAATCTACAAAATTAGACAAATTAGTCCATTCGTGAAAGGATAAATTTGGCTTTTTGATGATTTTTTAGAGATTAATTTGTCCAACATTTTAACTTTGCATGGATTTATCTAAGTATTTTTCTTTCTAAAATGACTAATTTATAAAGATGTCAAAGAGAGTTACAACCGTGAGCCAAACTAACTCAATCCACCATTTTGGTGGGTTGGGTTGGTAAGATATCGACTCATTTAAAAGTGAGTCAATTTGGCTCCCACTTAACCTTGAGTTAAGTGAGTTCCAACCTGTATAATTCGTGCATTAAGTAGGTTGACATGATTTCTTCATTTTTTTAATAAAAACCCAACTCCTCTCTCTCATATTTGGTCATAACCCATATACACACCTCATGTTCTTTCACATTTTCTATCCAAGAAAAAGAAAAAAAAAACAAAACACTTCCAGCTCTATTCTCCCACTCAAGTGGTCCACACCAACCCTACTCATTCTTTTTTTTTTTTTAAGTTTTTGAACAAATCTAATGATTTTTAGAATTTTTTATTTTTTATTTATTTGAAGAGCCAACCCACATAACTCACCAACTCGGGTGGGTTGAGTTAGGTTGTCATTTTCCTGACTCACTAGTAAAGTGGTCAACCCCATGAGCCGGATTGGTCCACTTTGACACCTCTACTAATTTATCCATTGTGAAATTTAATAGGGACATATTTGAGTGTTTTGTCTAATTATAATGGCAATATAATTTAGGAAGTAAGATTGTTTCATGAATTTGTGATAGGTCATGTCATATTCTGTGTCGAAACTGTAGTTACTTTGTACATTTGTTGAAGAGTTGACTTGATGGTTTCAAATTTACAGTTAATATTCACTTTCCTTTATAAAATTATATATGTGGTGATTTCAATTTCTAAAGTTTAAAATTTGATTAATTAGTTTCTATATTTTTAATTATAAATTATATTAGTCTTTAAAAGTATAAATGATTTATATTAGTCCTTTAAACATGAATTTAGAGTTAATACTTATTGATTTCTAAATTGCATATGTCAGTAATTTTAATTAGTCCGTTAAAATTAAAATTGACTAGTTAGTTTCTAACTTTATAATTGTAAATCATATCACTCCTTGAAA
Source organism: Dalbergia oliveri (assembly GCA_030441495.1). NCBI lineage: Eukaryota > Viridiplantae > Streptophyta > Magnoliopsida > Fabales > Fabaceae > Dalbergia > Dalbergia oliveri. The sequence continues at coordinate 12,417,279 of JAMLFY010000007.1, forward strand.
AAATAAATAATTCAGATTAGTGCCTTAAAATTGCATCATTGAATCAAATTAGTCCAAAAAAATAATAATTTTGACTCTAATCAGTCTAGTAACTTGTTAAAATTTCTCACCAGGGATTAATTTGATTCACAATTATGAAGTTAGAGACCAACTAAGCAGATTTTAAACTTTAAGAACTAAAGTGACTCACATATGTGATTTCAATAAATAAAATGAGCATTAACTCGTTGATAAAAAATACTTTTACGCTATTGGAGGAAGAACTTTTTCTTCGGGTGCACCTTGGCTATTAAACAACTAAAAGGAAGAAATTGAAACAATAATTAAAAAAAAAAGTAAAAGAGTAAACCCTAAAATGGTTATATCAATTTTTGTATAGGACAAATTATTTTTTAAGGAAAAAAAAACATTTTAGTCTCTAACCATTTAAAACATACGACAATTTAGTCGTTTAATCAAATTTTTCCATTGAATACTATGACATAACCTCATCAGGTAATATAATTGACCTGGTATCATGATTCTCTACCCCTATCATTTTAATAATTTTGATTAATATAATGCCATCATATTTTTCTTTTCTTAGTTTGTTTTTTTGTTTGTTTGTTTATATTTTATATACAGTAAAATTTATTAATGAATTGAAATTAGGCTTTTGAGTGTTAGAATGAGACCAAAAAATTATGTCATTTCACAAATTAGAGTGACCTATGTGATGGATGATATATATGTGTCATGTCAACTATTTAATGATCAATCTACATCATAGTATTATAAACTAAATTGTCTCATATTTTAAAATGTCAATGAGTAAAGTATCAATTTTTTCTTTAGGGACTACGTATCATGTTAAATCTTTATTAATGGCTTAGGTCATAATATTTAATAAAATTATTTGATGGAGGGACTACACTGTCTCATATTTTAATATGTTAAGAAGTAAAGTGTCAATTTTTTTTTCTTCAAAGACTTATTTGTTTGATTTGGAAAATTGATAATAACCATTTTGGAGGCTTAGTCAAGATAAAATGAATGAATGGTTAATATGTTTATTAAATAAAATAAAATAATGAATGGTTATGAATAGGATTGCATGTGTGGAGGGAAGAATGGCGGCAAAACTATCCCATTCAAATTTCAAGGCAGCTGCGTATTCAATCGATCCCCTATTGGATTTGTATTTCTAGATGTTCCTTTATGTGAGTCATGTTATTCTTCTCATACAAACAAAGACAGCCCTTTGGTTGTTATAAGGGATGGGGTGAAATGCATCCTTTTCTGTACCGTTTTAGCCCAACTTAACTGCGGGGTCTCGGCATAATGATTCAAGAAAAATTACGAAAACAAAATGGAAAGTAAAGAAAACGTACGTACCAGTGGTGATAGAAGAAGCTCTAGGAAATGACCCACGAAGCCTAGAAGCCATGCAGAAATCAGCAAATTTTCAGTGCACTAGCTAGCGGAGCTGATAATCTGTTTTAATTTTATTTTATGGTACGTACTCAACAATCCCTCAATAAGGTCCCTTCCCGCAACTATTTTAAGAGACGGATAGTCAATAGTCGTTTGCTTCTGAAGTTGGTCATACATTCTTTAATTTTTCTTCTTTCTTTCTTTTTTATAGTTATCTATATTGCACCCATAATGCTAGAAGTATTCGATGTGACACAAACACAAGTATGACAGGGAGATACAATGCAAATCAAATTAAAAACATATAAAATATAATTAAGAAATATCAATAAAATATCTTACACGATGCATACCTCGTTTTTTACATAGATATATGTCAGCTATTTTGAAATTGTATCCCAGATGATTATCCAATGCTCTACTCATATGAAAAATGAGGACCAAATTACATGAAGTAAAGGAAGAAAAGAGCTGCGGTTGGTTATGCGTTTTTTCATTGTTTGGGAAATCATGGCTTGCTTCTGCAATTGGTCATACAATTTTTTTTTATTGTTTACGAAACCGCGGCGATGAAAGAAGCTCTTTAAATTTTTAATAGTTTTTGAATTTGTGTGATGCATGAAGTGCTCTCCACCGCCAGACAAAGCCTCCACCGCTTCATGCCATCAACGATCGCCATCTTCAGCACCTCCGCCATGCCGTCACAGCGATCCCTTCAACTGCGCCACCTTTCTCACAAACCCATGAACTCCCCAGCTATTGACAAAGTCCACAAATCACTACGTTTGGGCTTCGTTACAAGCTATGACCCTAGGCGATATGATTGAGGCCTTCGAGGTACTTGCTTGAGTTGGATTTTGAAAATTTAAAATATATATTCTAAAATATTTATTTATCTAATTATTTAATATTGTTTTTATTTAGTATCTGAAGATATTATTTGGCTTGACCTTGATTGAAAGCTTTGAAATACTATTTTAAACAGTACATCTTTTTTAAAAAAAAGGAGTTGGTCCTTGACAATTTCTTGAATGAACAAATTGATCCCTGACAAAAAAAATTAATGTTGATGTCCTCACAATTATAAAAATAACACCATAAGTCCCCCTCACTTAAAAATCTATGTGTCACCCATTTTACGTGGCATGCAAATTATTAATCTACGTGGCATCCACTTATCCTAATCATCACCTATTTATTAAAACACACCCTTTAACTTTTGCAAATCCCTCCCCAAAATATTCTAAAATTTCACAAATACCCCATTAAACCCAAATAAAGCCCTAAAACCAGAGATTCTTAAAATTTTCTAAATATTCTAAAATTTCATAAATAACCCATTGTTCAGGAGTTAAAATTTTTCCATATGTACAGGAGAAGTGATTGAAATTATAAATTCTTCTCAGGTAAAAACATACAAGCAAGCCAGCTTTTACATCCTTTTATTTTTTATTTATTTTGGGGTGTCACAATCAATTACCTCAATGCCTCATACTTCATTGGAATTGAACGATTGAACCCCACTTGGAAAGCAGGTTCCCAAACACAAGGTGCCGGAAAAACGATCTAAATGCTAAGGATTCGCAGTGGAAGGCGAAGACAATAATGCACACCTATCACCGTAGCCGCCGCGTTGTTGTTCACTTAACTCTCCATCGTCACTTGAATCGCAACATCATACAATACAACACCTGTTATTGTTATAATAAATGGATGAACGATAAAAGAAGAAGTTGGTGCTTTGTTTGGGTTTAATAGGGTATTTGTGAAATTTTAGAATGTTTTGGGGAGGGATTTACAAAATTTAAAGGGTGTATTTTAATAAATAAGTGATGATTAGGATTAATGGGTGCCACATAGGTTAATAAATTACATGTCACGTCAGTAAATAGGTGACACATTAGATTCTCAAGTGAAAGAGACTTATGGTGTCCTATTTTTATAATTGTGAAGGACCTCAACATTAATTTTTTTTTATCAAGGATTAATTTGTCCATTCAAAAAATTGTCAGGACCAATTTGAGGGTTTACTCTCATGTGTTATTAAATATTAAATACAAATGATACTATTTTCATGAAATTATTTCCAAAATCACATAACAAATGTACACTCTATTACAATGCATAACCGGTACTCTTGATTCCTTTTTAAATTAAATGTTCTTAAATATTATTGATATTGTTTTGAATATTTAATTTCCTCCTTAATTTACTAATGTTGTAGAATCTTCTTTTACGAATAACAAAACAGAATAATAAAGCATATTGACGTTGTCATTCATATCGTATACTGAGGCCCTAATGCTTCTTTTCATATAGAAGAAGTTATAGTGTACGGAAGAAATAGGAAAAAAATGATTTCATGATAATTATACTTCCAGTCTTGAGTTTCATAATATGATTGATCAACTTCTATTGCCCGGGCTGTTCATCAGAGCATATCATTGTTCCAATTTTTGAGTTCCTGGCCTTGTTAAAAAAGCTTGTTGTATCCCGGAGATTTCTACACTGAAAGAATAATTTAATACTTAATAACAGTGCAAATATGCACGCCTCAAGCTTAACATTGTCTGCTTGTTTTCTTTGTAGGCCTATCATCTTTATTTGTTTTTCTCTTTGTAGGACCCCGATTTTTCAACAGCCAGGAGATGGTACTTTAAGCAAATGGCAACGTCGATGACAGAGGAGATGCCTTGGCGGCATTGGTGGCGAACATGATGTGGTGGTCAACGACAAGGATCTCACTGTCATTGCCAACATGATGGGTGATGTGGTAGTGTGATATGTAGAGCCGAAAGACCTTATAAGTCAAGCTTAAGTTATGATTGAGCTCATTCACTAAATGAACCGAACTTGAGTTTTACTATATTCAATTCACTAGCTCGTGAGCTGACTCAATATGTGTGTGTATATATATAATAGGGTAAATATCAATTACCCCCTTGATGTTTCTTGTAAAAATCATTTAACTCCATTTTTCATAAAAATTAGCTCTCCGCCCCATATTTTCAATTAAACTCGACACTCCACCCCACCAAAATGTTAAGTCAAGTTTCAAATAGTAATATTCTAACAGAATATTCCACATTAACCAAGTTATACTAATTTTTTTATTTAAAAAAAATCATAGATGGAGTAAGTGCAGGATAATTAAGCAACCACGACAATGAGAAACAAAGGAAGAAACTGCAAATGGCCATTACAAATGTGTATCATCATGCAATATATTGTATGTATCAGTATTCCACCAAGATCATTCCTTCAATCCTTATTTCATATGTGTGTATAACAATATGAGAGAAGCTTGTATCTTAATCATCAATCAATGTCACTTTCTAAATCAAACCCAAATACCTTTGCTCCCAATCACAACTTTTATTCCTCAATTATTCAACCTCTAATCCCCCAAACCCCACATAGTAGAAACCTCAAGAACCAAAGAAAAAGGGATAACACCTTCAACCAAGAGGAACACCATGATTAGGCACAAAGAGGGACCCTTGATGAAGAACAATGTGCATTCTTTGCACAAATGGAGAATTGTAACCACTGCAACAATTGGGGTCCTCATTGGGTGCATCTTCGCCTTATTGTTTACAAATGGGTTCTTCATTTTTTTTTTAGGTTGGGATTCTTCTTTGTTTGTGACACTTCCAACCCAAATCCCACCATATTAAATGGGCTCTCTCTCTCTCTCTCTCTCTCTCTATATATATATATATATATATATATATATGTTGATGTGGCAATATTCTTATATTAACTACCTTCATCATTGCAAGAATGTTCTCAAATATTCCAATTCCAAGAGCTGATAATGGATGCAAAGACCTTGGGTTTGTGCATGAAGGTGAGAAGTAGAGGTTCTACATACTTTTTTGGTTGTATTGGTTGTGGGGAGCAAGTGCTTCTTGATGTGATGGTAGCTATGGTGCTAGCTCTAAGAATTCTCGATGTGAAGAAGTCAAGCTATTGTGAAGAAATCACATTACCGGAGTTTAATAGAGTTGGGTTAGTGTGAGAAAAATTTCATATTAGATGATGATGATGAGGAGGAGAGATGGATTTTTTAACACTATTTGCCCACTTAAACATTGGGGTGGAGTGTTATTTTGTGGAAAGAATGGAGTTTAGTGTCATATATCAAAACCTCAAGGGGTGTCAATGATATTCACCCTATATAATATTATGTATTATATATTTTATTATATATTGTGTACTATATTGTTTATTCATTAATATATGTATTATGGCGTGTTGATTAATGTAACTTGATAATTTTTTATATTATGTGTGTGACATGTAAATTATGTTGTAAACAAGCCATGTATTTATTGTAAAAATTCTAACCTATTAAGCTAAAAGATTCTATCCATATCCAAATGAGTCAGCTCATGAGTTAACTTGAACTTGGTGAACTTTTAGCAACTCGAGCTTAAGTTAGAATTTTAGAGTCAATTGTTAATAAATTGAGTTGAATACTAACAAGCCAAGATCCTAAACTTTACTATCCAACTCGACTTAGCTCCGATCACTTCTAGCCCTAAGGGTAAGGGTATGTGAAAGAGAAACTAAGTCTTTTATAGTGCATTGGCAGTGTATTGGTGTGTGGAAAACTCTCAACTCTTGGTCGTTTGATAACTTGGTGTATGGTGCACTGCATTTTAGGAGGTGCAAACAACCTTGTCCCTTAAATTTTGCTTTATAAAACAATAGTACTAAATTTCTTTGGTGGGATAGCTGGCCGTTTAAGTTATGGAATTTGAGCCCAAATTATATTTTTTTTATAAATAAAAAATTGACCAAGAAGCAAACCTATATTGTTAAAGGAATAAAAAAAAAAGGGATTTGCTAAAGTTGTGATTCCTAAAGTTTTAGTGAGGGGAAAACTCACCTCAATTCATGTTAGGGTAAGCTTTCAGACTTATTAAACGCTTACAAATCACTTATCAACAAAAAAAATATATGATAATCAAACACAAATATCAACGAAAAGTGTGAAGGGTATTAATAAAGAGTCCAAATTTTGAATGTTGAAATAATATTATTGAAAGTATTTGTGAAACAACTAAACCATCTGCAATATTTTTTTTAAATAATTAAATCTATTCTCTATCCTATAAATATTGGCATTTGACAACTTTAACTCTTATAAACTCATGCATATATTTTAATTTTAAAATATTTCACGTCAAACATGTTAATATTTACAACATGAAATTATCATCATAAAATCAATTTTTAGGAACTAACATGTATATAATGTTCTATTGAAGAACTAATTATTATTATGACATAAGGTCTTTTAAAAGCTAAAATTTATATAATCAATGTTTTAAAAATTAAATATGAAAAAAAAATTCAAGCGATGAAGTATAAATTTAGTTGAAGAAAAATAGTCAGGATCGCATTCTTTCACGGCAAATATTTTTATGCCCCGGCTTTTTTGACTTTTATAAAAAATTAAAAACACAAGAAACGTTACGCTGCAACTAAATAATAGCCAATCTTATATATTATACTACTGTGGAACTCCAGCGTTACAAGAAAAGTACAGTGGAATTGATATAAATAAGAGTTTAATTTATATGCACATAAAGTGTAGAAAAATTTTATACTAACATCTAATTAAATTTCTCATTTTACATGACATTTTAAGTAGTAAGGTGAAATTTAAGCATATTTATTTATGTGTTATTACATAATTAAATGATTGCGTAAAATTTTTTTATATTATCAGTGTATTTAAATTAAATCCTATAAATAAATAACAATAGAAGTGCATTTGTTTTAAGGGAGACTAATTTATTCCTGAAAATAATTGTTTGAGAATGATTTACTACTATACTATGTTAATTTCAAGTTTTATAAAAATATTCTTGGGCATTTCCTCAAACATTGTATTATCTTAGAGACTTGAGTATTTTTTTCTATAAGTGTTCCAAAACCATAATTCATTACTCATTGTACCCTGATCCAGGAGTGATAAAGTAAGATTAGCTTGAAGAGGTTAGTACAAAATTACTTCTGAGTGAGAGCAAAGTGTACCCACTGCTCACTAAAGATAGCTTCAAAAGGCTATTCAAAGAACATCTTACTTCTCAGGTTGAGAAAGTGGTTGTTTAGTGAAACTCAACAAATTTATTGAGTATCCTATGTAGGCAGTGTTTCCGAACAGTTTAAAAATTCTTGAGTAATATCTATCTCTCATTCTCTATCTCTTTAAATTTCTGCAAGCGAATTAATTCCATTATGTGATCTTTTAAATTATTGCTAATCTATTATTGTGTGATCTTTTAAATTATTGCTAATCTATTTCTAAAGTTCTATTAAGCTTCAAATCACTTGAGAAACTAATTTTCGGAGGCTTGCTAACCTTTGATTTCTACTGCCTTCAAGTTCATATACTTGATAGATATTGTTTTAGTTTTAGAACGTGAAAAGAGTCCCAACACGATTCAATCCCCTTTTTAGTGTTATATTTCTCTTATAGAAAATGTTTGAGCAAGATCAATTCAATATGAAGAACACAAGAACATAATGAAAACAAAGATTTTCATTTATAAGAAATTCAAAGTACAATGATGAAAATGAGATAAAGTTAAAACTGAACCAAAAACTAAGAACAACTAAGGAAACAATGACACTTAAAACATAATAAATTTGATGAGATTATCTGATCTGTGTTTGCATCTCAAGCTCCAACTATACATAGCCATCCTATTAACTAGGTATCATGCACATCGTGGTCACGACTCTCTTAAGTTAACCGCTGCCCATGTTTTTGCATGCCTTTAGCTTGTATTATTATTATTATTATTAGTATTAGTATTTTGGTCATATTCAACTTGTATTATTTGTGCCTGCATTTATTTCAATCTTCCATTGGGCTTCTTCTGTACCTCGCCTTCAAATCTGAGTTGTGGCCCAGTCCTACCTTCCTTGTCTTTATTTACTGATTTGGGCTTAAATGGGTAACAACCCAATTTCTTTCGCCCCCAATAACACATAACATTTAAAAAATGTCACCGACCAAAAAAAAAACATTTAAAAAATGTCCAGACCTACCAAAAAAAAGGTTTAAAAAATGAAAATATGATCAAATGACTATTAATCTTAACTTATCAACTCCTCTCATGTAATAAGAATATTTTTCACGTAATATATGATTCTTATATATATGAGAATTTTTAAGTAAAAAAGATGACAAATATATATGTAATATTATGAAAAATAAAATTGTGTATTATTATCATATTCAATTTTTAATTAATATTAATATTACGTATTTCTTAAAAGAATGATCTTATTAATATAGTTTTATAAAAATATTTATAGAATAGTGTATACATAGGAATTATCTATTGTATATGTATTATTTTGAATCTCATCATTGTGACTCCACAATATTAAAAATTACAAACAAAATTTCTAAAGTAGTTTGCTAGATTAAAAGTTGTTTGGTTTGGCCATTTCCCATTTTCATTTTCACCGATAACAGAAAATAATGGTGAAAATATGTTTGGTCTATTCTTTTTGAAAATGTTTTTGGAAAAGATTTCGAAAAGTGTGAAAAGTGTTGAAAACGTGGTGGCATTATTGAAATTTTAAACACTTCTATACTATTCCAAACACATCCAAACTATCTTTCTCTCTGGTCACTTCAACACGAGCCCATCTCTCTCTTGTTGGGTGAAGCCCGTGAAGGACTTGGGGAAAGCTCTTGGACCCATGGCCACGTTGTCGTGGTCGCTTACAACAAGGTTTGCTATCGTCGTGGTCATTGCAAGGAGAGAGCGCTTCTATCAATGGTCACTCCATTGCCGTCACAAGTGTAGTAGCGTGGATGGACGACGAGGTGTGGTTGCTGGTTGGAGTGCTCTGGTCATGGATGTGTGATTCCTGGCTGCAATGCTACTGTTGTTGGCTAGTGTGCACTATACACTCTTGCAACACGGCCTTGTGAAAGGAGAAGGAAGAAGAAAGAGAAATGTTATATGGACGAGTCATGCGACACACGACGGATGCATACGGTGTAAGATTAGTATGCATTGTAAAAGTCCATATGGTCAGCTGGGAGATGAAAAAGATTAAAAATAATGAAAGAAAAAAAGAGAACCTATGAATTGTCTCTGCCTTTTCCTCACCCATGAAGCCTTCCCATCCACCCCAAACTTTTTTCCTATGAACTTGCAATTCACTTACTTCTTCACCCACAAAATCTTTCTCTCTCAACTGACCCTTAACTGACAACTCCATCACCCACCTTACCTAGACTCGTCACTCCTCCATTGAGCATCGTTTGGTCATCGTCCTGTGAAGCGTTGTTGCTAGTTCCTCTCTCTACCACCACTAGCAGTCTTTGTTGTTAGGGTCTTGAGGTCAATCAAGGTAATGTCTCCCTTCTTTTTCTGTGTGTGTGATTGTCTTTGTCACTCACAAAGCAAGGATTTTGTTAAAATGGGCATGAATGAGGAGTAATGCTTGGAGAAAATCAAGGATGTCTTTTGTGCTTTTTTGTTTTGGTGAGGTTTTACACTTTTTGTTTTATTAGTTTTTGATTTTAAAATGTTATTTGGTTTTGCCTGGGAATTTGCGGGAAGATGGAGGCCATAATAATATGTGTCGAGTTACCATTGAAATTTGAGGAAAAAACATTATGAGTTTATAACTTTATATAGAGACAATAGCATGAGCCTATGGAATCAAGGAGCTAGCAAATTACCAACAAAACCAAATATCTAAATATCAAATTACCAACCTTCAAAGAGATGCTCAAATAAAGAACCAAAATAAGATGGGAGAAGAATTGCAGTTATAATTGGCAGAGGAGGGTGAAATTCTAGAATAATTAGCAGCTATAATTCACTCTTATAGAAGAAACTAGAGAAAATGGAAGAAGATTACAAATACATATCATATTATATATGTTTTGATAGGTCCATTGCTTCCAACAATGAGTTTGAAGCCAAGTATCTCTTTGGGTGGTGGGCATGATTGAAAAACTCATACTTTATTTTATAGTGTGCAAGAGAGTTCACATTGCTAGGCTTTTGTGATAATTGATTTGCCTAAGGGGAAACTATGATTTCATGTTTAGTCTATGGGACATAGACATATTTCCCTAGATTGTTAGTAGTACACTTTGAATGCACCATTATTCCTTAATTCATTTAGTAGTATGCTTGAAGAAGTTTTGGATATTTTGCTGTATTAAGAAACCTCAAAGGGTTGCAATGGTAATTGCCCTTCAAAATAAGAAAAATTGTATTATATATAGTTTACCTCCTTACTACTTACTAATTATATTATCATTGTAAAAATTGGAGAAAAAAATTGACCTGATTAGAAGCTTTCCGATCAATATGTGAAAAACTGATACTTGGATACTTATATAAGTGTCTATTTGGTAACAAGTTTTTAAGAAACTAAGGCTTTGTTTGCGAGATGGGATAAGGGGGGAAGGGAAGAAAGGGAAAGGTTTTGAAGGATTAGATTGTGTGTGTGAGTTTTGTTAATTGAGAAAGGAGGTATTTGAAGGATTTTTAAAACCCCCCTAATCCTCCGTTCTCCCCATTTTGAGTTCCCCCATTTTGAGGGATTTTTAGTAGATATCAATTGAAAACACCATTTTACCCTTTTTAGTTTTATTCAATTCGCTCTTCTTCTTCATTCTTCTCTTCCTTCTTCTTCTAATTCTCTTCGCTTCTGTTGCTTCGCACGCTCTATGTCACTCTTGTTCTTTTCTTCCTCCTCTGATACCACGATCATCGGAGGCTTCTCTTGCTCTAATTTCTTTGCCATCGCCACCAAATGTGTCTTCGGCCTTTCTTCCCCCTCCGTTGCCTCTACCGCGCCTTGGCTACCGCGTTCATGTCTTCACATAGTTCTTCTTCATCACCCAGGAGACGGTGGTTCCGAGCTTTTGCGAAGCACGACCATGCCGCGATATGCTACGAAGCTTTGGCATTCTCAAACCCATGCAATTGATTTTCACGACGACAAGAATGAGCTCAATCATGATATGTGTGCAGTTCATGAGAGATGAAGAAATGATTCATGGTTCTAATTTGCAAGATTAGGAAGGGAAATTGAAGGGAGAGAAGGTTGTGATGGCTGAAATTAGAGAATTAGGGTTAAGGTTTGATTTGGTAATAGGAAGGTTGAATGATTGCATATAGAAAGAGGAAAGAGGAGAAAAAAAAAATTCGATATAGAAATGAAATTTAGAATTAGATTTTGAGGTGGATCCACTTTTTTGTTGGTGTTCAATATAGCCAAATCTTTTTTGTTGTTGTTCTTTTTTGCATGGTATTATTATTTCTTTTATAAATATGAATTTTTAAAAAATTTTATAAAATTTTTTTATAGACCTTTTAAAAATATTGATGAGAAAAGTCATTTTTAGAGATAAAAAATAAAGAGATATTTTTTTAAATGATCTATTGTGTAGAGTAGAAAATTTGAGGAAGAAGCAATTTTTCAACTTTTTTCCAAAATAAATAATTATTTAAAAAATAAAATAATTAAATATATTATTAAGGGATAAAAGTGTGAAAAAATGATAAATTTTCTATTTTTTTATCAGTAGAAATATGTATTTTTAACTAAAATAATTAATTCTATAAAAATAAAATAATTAAATATTATAAGGAAGAGTAAAATTGTAAAACTAGACTAGAAATCCCTAATTCCCTTCCCTCTATATATCTTACACTTCCAAACAAATGGAGGATCAATTCTCTAAACTCCTTCTTTTTCTCACCTTTCTTTCCCATTCCAATGTCTTCTCTTCCCTTTCTCTCCAAACTCCAAACAAAGCCTAAGTGGAGAAGTATAGGAATGAGTGGAACATATGCATTTTCCGGTTTTACTGAATTTGATTTAAGTTTCTCGAAGATCATTAGTCAATGCTTGATTTTGCCATGCCATTGCTCAAACACTTATGTTTGGTTAGCCTCTATTTGGTCGAGTGAGGAAAATCCAGTTGTTTTGAAACTTTTACTATGCTATAGAAATATTGTTTCCTATGATTATACATTGCCACATTCATGATGATATCTTTTGCATTTAGCTCATTGCTCTCCTTTTTCATTTGTTGGAACTACTAAATTTTCTAAATGGGTGCTTCTTAATAGGAACAGTTTGTTGACGATGACATATGTGAACAAGTAGCTACTATGTACTTCCTTGGTGCACTGGTGCAAGTAGTAGCATAAACAGAAATAATGGAAACACTGTCACTTCACTCTATTAGAGATTTTTTGAGCTTTACTGATGATTGAGATAGCATGGCGATTAATAGAAAAAGATGAACAAATTGTACAGGTGTTATCTGGTTCTTATACTTGTTGTTTATAGTTTATGATAGCTGGAGATGATAGATAATTATCCTGTTGTCTTAATGCAAATCTGCTAGTATATATCATGTTACAGGTGTGGTATTTCATAGGTGTTTTTTCATGAAAAGGATGAACTGGTTGCAACTTGTTTTGTCCTGTAGATATGGAACTTTTATTCTTTAATACTTCGAGGTCCTCAACTTTGGGAATTGAGCTTCTATGCAATTATCGAAAAGAACATTGTTTCTTATTACTACTACATTTATTGATTTTATCCTTAATCTTACATAAGTTAATTTCAAGTTTCTTCAATTTTAAAAAGAATAAGATGTCTACAAATGAAAGAAAAGAAAAAGTAGAATACTAAGTATATGTTTGTGAGTTTGGATTTTGGAGAGGAGGGATGATTTGTACTATAAAATTATATTACAAGTCCTTCCCTCTGTCACTTCCCCTCCAAAATCCAAACTCACAAACATACCCTAGATGTTGATGGAGTGAATGCTAATACACTGTGCAATTCTGCTAGTGGTTGGTAAATGGGTAAAAAATGTTGATAATTGTAGTTCAAGATCGTGGTAAATGACTAAAAAGGCTGGTAGCTTTTCAGGTTATGTGTAAAATAGGTTTAGAGAATTCATGGGCTTTATGAATTGATCCTCAATATAATATGCAATTTGTGCCTCAACACCAAAGTGATTTGAAAATTTTACTAGTTTTTGTTGGTAACATGCTTTAATCGGTTGGTAATACCTTGTTCAAAATATTGGTAACTTTTCAAAGAAGCTGGTATCTTTTCAGTTTTTGTTCATATTAAAAGAAATTGGAATTTTTATAAAATATTGAGTTAGAGAACAAATTTATAGGACTATTAGATTCTATGAATTTATGAATTAAGTCTCAACACAAATCTAATTTATGCTCCACGAACAAAGTGATTTGAAAATTTTTGATATAAGTTGGTAACTAGTCTGAATATGTTGGTAATATTTTACAAAAATTGATATCATTTTAGTTTTGTTTATTTTAAAGGGAATAAGAATTTTTTGAGAAATTGAGTTGGAGAACTAGTTTGAGGGACTCACAGACTCTATGAATTGAGAGATTAAGCCTTGATATGATATCCAATTTGTGTTCAAAAACCAAAGTGATTCAAATTATTTTTTGATATAAGTTAGTAACAAGTCTCAATGTGTTGATAATTCCTTATCAAAATGTTGCTAACATTTTAATAAAGCATTTTATTTATATTAAAGGAATTTTGAATTTTATGACAAATTGAGTTAGAGAACTAGTTTAAAGGGCTCATGGTTTCTATGAATTGATAAATTCTGGCTTCATGTGACATCCAATTTGTGCTCCAATACCAAAGTAATCCAAAAATTTTCTATTTCAAATTGGTAATAGGTACCAATATATTAGTAATTCATTATCAAAATGTTGATAATTTTTTTAAAAATTGGTATATTTTCAATTTTTGTTTGTATTAAAGGAAATAAGAATTTTTTTAAAAGTTAAGTTAGATAACTAATTTAGAGGACACATGGGCTCTATAAATTGATAAATTCAACCTCCTTACGACATTTAATTTGTGCTCCAACACTAAAATGATTTGAAAATTTTTCTGCTACAAGTTGGTAATAGGTCCCAACATGTTGGTAAATCTTTATCAAAATATTGGTAATTTTTTTAAAAAAATTGGTATCTTTTTCAGTTTTTGTTTATTATTAAAAGAAATATAAATTTTTTGAGAAATTAAATTAGAGAACTAGTCTAGAAGATTCATGGGCTCTATAAATTTGTAGATTCAACCTCGACGGGCGACATCTAATTTGTGCTCCTACATGAAAGCGAAGAAATATACAAAGATATACAACGTTCCTTCATATATTGAAACGTGAAAAAATATTAAACGGGAACGAAAGAAAGTTCCTAATAGCATGCGCAATGTTTCCTTTTTCAGAATTCCATTTAAGGATTGGGCTACAAAATAGGCCACTTTGATATATATCAAACTTAAAAGTATAACATAGATATCATGATATATCTAATAACTACCCATGGTATCTGTAACTACAAAGGATATTCATACAAAGCAGCCACTTGCTACATTAATGAATGAGAAATAAAAGAAAGGGGAAGGAAAAAAAGGGAAAAATGGCTCTACATTTATTCTATTCGCTGCAGTATCATTGATTGTTCTATATTATGTAATGTGGCTACCTAAAAGACATTTTGAATGATCTTTGATCTTATGGAATGTAGTGAGAAACTAAACTGCAGGTCCATCCAACAGGATTTTTATCAAATAGATTTCCTTGTTAACTAGCTGCACATTTAAAGGAAACAGAAGAATTAAAGTCTTCTAGAGATAATAAGCACAAATCTAACTTGAATGTTGAAAATATTACTCATCAATATGCACAAACTTTCGTGTGTATTCTCTATCCATTTAAGTTATTTCTTTATTGTTATCTTTGTCATAACTAAGCTAGATAGTAGTGTCAAAGAGCAAAAAGGCCTAGGTATGTTAGATATGATTTCTCTTCTCCTAACCAGTCATCTGTAACCCAGGCAAATTAGCTTAGTAGTTAGTAAAAGACAATAGGCAAAAACTCAAAACTTAACAGAAATTACGCACACCCCACTAGATTATTGGCAAAAACTCATGTTATGTGCTAAACAGAAAAATGCATATAATACTAAAAATTTGCTCAATGTAATTTTTTTTCTTGCATCCAACACCTAATAGATACCCTTTAATTCTAATCACGTCTTGATCATGAATCATTAGATGATTCATAAGCTGAGAGTTTTTGCTTTTCATCTTATCAATTTGTTCTAATCATGAATCATATATCTAAGTTTGTATGGTCTTTCCTAGTTTAAAACAATCATAAATGTGTTTCTAAGTCATTCTATAAATGGTTGTAGCTAGAACAAATATAATGCTGGCTATGCATTCATCAACATGGCATCACGCATAACCTTTATTATTGGACAAATTTAATTTGTCTAATACTTTTCAACATTTTGATCAACTTTAATGTTCTAGAAAGTTCATAAGATAGAATTCATTAGTTACACAGTGCTTATGTACAAACTACAATCATTCATGTTTCTAAGTCGTAATAGTGACAAAAAAATGCAGTAGGAATTCCCAATTCAACTAGGGGAAGTACAAACCACTATCATTCATGTTTCCAAGTCATAATAGTGACAAAAAAATGCAGTAGGAAGTCCCAATTCAACTGGGAAAACTTTACCATGCTTGGGATGTAATAATTTCCTAAACACAAAATTTTAAGTTAGATTAACTAAGAGGCATCTTTGAAATTTGATGGCTAAAGAAGAGATTTTTCTATTAAATAGAAATATTTTGCTAGTTCATTTCATGTAGTAAAATATTTAAAAGAAAAGACAAAAGAACAACGAAAATGGCAAAGGGAACTGTGGAGGAACCATAACTTTCCTATAAGGCATCCAACCACCTCTAAACATCATATTATAGAATTAAAAAATAGAACTCTTTTTCCTTTCAAGACATTCAACAAACATATTGTATGCATTCTTTTATCCTACTTCAATGTGAAAAATGGCACAATAAATTGTACAATAGATTCTTTTTATGAGGTAGAGGGAGGCAAAGCACACTAGTGATATCATGAAAATCAAGAATAAAATGTTAGTTTACCTTCGATCATACATTTGATGAGATATAAACAAGTGAAAAGGGAGAGAAACGAATTCTTGTTGAAAAAGTGGGAAGAAGTGTCAAAAGAATGAGTGAATAAGAGATGAGTGATGAAGAAATGAGAAAGAAGAGATGGACGAGGAAAGGGACTCCCTGGCTTACAGTTGTCAAGGTTGAACGGTGACTCCCTTCGTGGTGGATAGTTCATTGATGGTAAGGGAGTAAGATGTTTCCATGTCCCTTTTTAAAACTTTGTTGGCCAGGGGCTGAGATGGGGCTAGTGAGAGCTTAAACTACTAGGCAGCACTGAAATACGGTTGAGAGTGGGACTGACTTTCATACGAGAGATAATGCCTAATTCTATTTTAACACCCACATGTGAATAAATTGAAAAAAAAATATGTGGTGTAACTCATATATTATGTGAGTAGGATATTTAATATTTGAAAAATGAGTGTTAAAATAATAAAGTTAGAGATAATTTCAGGGAAGATGTCAAGTGGTGCTTATGTTTTTTCTTTTTCAATTAATTCAAAATGATTTTATTATCTAGTGTCATTAGTTTACACTTGTATGCCATACAGTATATTTGTCATTTTCTTTCTTTTTGTATGGTGCTTCCATATGCGTCTAGAGGATGAGCGAAACTGTGCGTCAAAATAATATTTCTCAAGAAGGAAGGCTGCTTAGCCTCGTAGGTGGAAACAATTATAAAATAGGAAATTTTATTAAATATATTATATTTAGTTTAATTAAAAGATTATGTATTAATTGTATTTTGTTTTATGAACAATATTTAATATATTGGCTGGAAATATTTTTTGATTGATTTTGTATTATTTTAATTATGTTTGGAATATTTGGAATTGAATTAAAAATGGTTATTTGGGTAATTATTGTTGGGTTATATGTTCTTTAGTCACTTAAGCCCAATAAAACTTTAGTGAACTAAAGCCCAATGACCATATGGCCCATGTGGCTTAGTGTTAGATCTTGGACTTCACATATATATAAACTAATCATTTCACCCTTGTGCCTCTAGGTTTTCATCAACAGACACCCTAGAGGAGGTCATCATTTGAACGTTGTCCACACTGCTACCCATTCCCTCGAGAGATAATCAGGAAGATCGACCATAGAGCGGATTACGACCATTCGTGGAGTGTTACTACCGATCGTGAAACTTTCGGTTCATTGCGTCCTTCCAGGTAATCAAAACCATGAAGGTTCTAACTTTCCTATGTCGTGTCGGTACGATGCGCTTCCGAGTTTCTGGTGATATACCTTCATGTGGTATCAAAGACGATCGCGATGAGGAAAAGAACCAGTTTTGATATTAATTTATATTTCATGTGATTTATTTCGAAATTTTTTTTTTGAAAAATATGACACCTTATTTTTCTGTATTTGTTATTTATTTCATGTTATTTATTCACTTATAGTTCATATTCAGTAAAAGTTTTAATTTTTAATCGGTTAATCGCTTTAATCCATGGTTAGATTCTCTCATGTTTCTCTTTTGTAACAAGGAGGCTAATCCCATATGATTAGGTTTCCTCCTTGCTTTATTTTTGATTTTCACATTTTCCTATGTATTTTACAAATTTCTGTAAAAGTTCAAGATCGAGAAACCACGAAGAAGATGAGCAATCAACACTGAGACTTTCGTGACCTCTGGATCTAGAATTGGATGATCCACATATGGTTGGAAGACGGAAAGACGAGCAAAATGGTGGGTGGATCGCGGCAGGGGAGCCTCCACACGCCGCCGCCACAAGCGCTGAGATTGGCCTTCACACGTCGGAGTGGGCCGCGTGGGCCACCCCTTTTGGGTGGTTCTGGCAGCGTGTTCTCGTCTTCTCATGTCGGTCCTTCCTCTGAGTTTCGTGTTGAGATGAATTCGTGACGGCGCGGGGTCTACGGCTAGGGTTCCTCTTCGTGTCCTAGGGTTTCTCTCCAAGGATTGGGGTTTTTTTTGGGCTTTTGGGCCCATGGATACCCTAAAGGGGCTGAGGAGACCGCTGGCTGAAAAAGGAATTTCAAAGTTGTATTTTTTTTTAAATAATAGGAAAACCATGGATTAAAGTTATTTGTTTAACTATTTATTGCTTTTATTGAATTGTATGAATTATATGTGCGATTAACATGATGTTTGTAATAACATGCCATATAGAATAGGATGGTGCCATATTGTTGCATAATCACATGTCATATCTGCATAGTAACTTTTGTCATGATACGACTAGTATATAGTTATTATGCGCTATTATTTAAATTTTAAGTTATCCACTAGATTAATTATCAATTATTATGATTTTCGGTAAGAAATCAAGATTAATAATGGAATTAATTAATTATGGAATTAAAATCTAGACAAATAATCCAGATAATTTTCTAAGAGAAAATGGTTTCTTGAAAATAAAATTTTGTGGGTCTTCTAAAATGGTCATGGAATAACACACACTGCATACAACAATCATATATCATGATTGTGTGGAGCATACGACGTAAAGTGACCAATTTTAGGACCTTAATGTTTTCAAAATTACGTTAAGTTAGGTGATGCACGTTCAACGGCGCACCTACTTATATAGTTTTTGAAATCAAACAAAAAATTATTTTCGAATGAAACATTTCTTGGAAATTGGAAAATTCTAAACTTTAAAAATATTGAATTGGTGAAGGTTTAAAAAGAATAAAAAAAATTATTTTTTTTAAAGTATTAAACCTGGGCTCCAATTGTGGGTTTATTAGTGAAATGGTTATCGCTAAAGCCCCATCGGATAAGGATAATTGGATTTCGCTAGATTAAACCTTAATATTTTCAAAATTTTAGTAAAGTTTTGTACGGCCCATCATCGGCAACACTTAGACACTAAAGATAATTTTGAAAGTAAACAATGGTTAAATACATTCAACTTTGGTAAAGTTGTTAACCCTCCCATCGAGGCTCTGCAATGGAACTGAAGGCCCAAAATAACAATATTAGTTTTACAAGTATCTTGCCCATCGTAAGCCTTGTGAAGATAACTAATGGATTGTTAATCTATAAACAAGTAGTAGTTATTAGAATCTACTAGCACTATATCTGTTTGTTGTTATTCTAGTTTGTAATCAGTGTGTTTTTCCTTGTTTCCACAAAAATGTCTTCATTCAATCCTTTAGCTACTATCTTGAGCCAAAAACCTATGGATGGTATAAACTACAAACAATGGAAAACTAATTTGGATATTGTTCTTCAATATGAAAAGCTCAACTTTGTTCTAACTACCCCTATGCCAGTGCAACCTCGAAGATGCATCTGAGGCAACAAAGACACGTTTTCAACAGGAGAATGAAAGACGGGAGAAGGCAAATGTGGCAGTTCGCCTATATTTTAGCCAGTCTCACTAGTCACCTTCAAGAGCAAGTGAGCATGATTGAAAGTGGAGCAAAGATGCTCCAGACTCTTGATGGCATGTTTGCTACGTCTAGTAGCTCTGCTAGGTAGAATTGTCACCAAGACAGTGATGTTTGGAGGAAGTGTGCGAGATCATTATTGACAATGGTAGCAAACTTCAAGATGGCTGAAGACCATAGGGTCAAATTTGAACAAGAAGTAAAAGTTGACCTTCTCTTGCAAATCACCTGAATACTTCAATCAGTTCAAGATGAATTATAATATGAATAAGATGAATCTTGACCTTCCTAAGCTGATGCATGAGCTTGAAAGTGCTGAACACCTCTAGTCAGAGGGCAGTGCATTTTTTGGTGAGAGTTCTGTGAAACCTAAGGGGAAACCCAAGGGAAGGAACAAAAACAAGAAAAAGAAGAAATCAGGAGTTCCAGTCTGAGACCAGTTGCAATGAAGCAGCCAAAAGGCAAGTGCTTTAAGTGCGGACAAAAGGGGCATTGAAAGAAAAATTGCCCACATATGAATCAACCAGGTATGGGTAATTTACATGTGATTGAGGCTTGTTTAGTGGAGAATTACAATGATAAATGGATCATTGATTCAGGAGCCACTAACCATGTTTGTTACTCTTTGCAGTGGTTCAAACATAGCTTGCCTGTAAGTGAAGGACAAAGAGTTTTGAAGCTTAGAAATGGGGAGCTTGTGTTGCACTAGCAGGGGACAAGTTATTTTATCTTTTGATAATTACAGAACTTTGGTTTTAGAAGAATGTTTATTTATTCCGAATTTTAAGAGGAATTTAATTTCTGTTAGTTGTTTAGTTAAACATGGTTTGACAGTTTAGTTAATTCCTCAGTTTCAATAAGAAGTTCATCTTCTTTTATTTGTTCCGTGTAATGTTTAATGGTCTTTATTTCCTTAGTCATGTGCCCTGTGAAATTAATCATGTTGAATTAGGAGATGTTGAGCATGTTCATTCATTAAAGAAAAGAAAAGTTTCCAATGAAACTTATCTTTGGCATTTGAGATTGGGTCATATTAACTCTAACAGGATACAAGGTGACGTGACTGTCAAAGTCACTCAAATTAACCAGGCTACAAAGGAAGAAACTTGTAA
The DNA here is from genome assembly GCA_030441495.1 of Dalbergia oliveri. Classification (NCBI taxonomy): domain Eukaryota; kingdom Viridiplantae; phylum Streptophyta; class Magnoliopsida; order Fabales; family Fabaceae; genus Dalbergia; species Dalbergia oliveri. The sequence continues at coordinate 12,438,239 of JAMLFY010000007.1, forward strand.
TATAGAGCAACCTGAATCGTTTCCCAAGGAATTCACAATGAACTAATTTGCTCAATTGAAAACAGCATAATATAGAATTAGCAACATAAATGAAAAAAGGGGGGTTTGTTCAATTTCAGATAAAATAAACAAAATTAACAATTAAAAAGCAACCAACCCAGACTTGAGTTCCTAAAAATCCGTCATTAGACAATTACTCATTGAATTCATGGTTGATCCTAAACAAATCGGAATCCCTGCATTCATTTAGAAAAACGAAGCTACTAAGCGATCACCTAGCATTTTATCAGGAAACTCTGCGTGTTCACTCATTCAACGTAATGTCCACTTAAACCCGTTTTGATTTTAAGCCCTTTCGATTAATCAACCTAAATGTTAAATCTAACATTCAACACCCCTTCCCTTAAGTTATCCAGAATCGAAATAGAAAGGAAAGGAAAATAACAAACTCAGGATGAGGCAAAAACGTCCTTTGGATTAATGGTGGAAACTCAATTCGTGGGTTGATCGATTAGTGCCTTAGCCAACCATGGTAGAAACGAAACCGAAAATAGAATAAAGGAGAAGTTGAAGAACAATGCGAAAATTGGAATCTGCCCATAAAATAATACCAAGCTAAGAGTCAGACTCTCTATTTTCTAGCTCTTAAAAACCAAAATAAAATAAACCGGTTCAAAGGACAAGAACCGAACCAAACAAAAACCGAAAACTAATGGCTTTGGTCCCTTGCAATTTAGACACTTAATAAACTAAGCTTTGCTCCAGCATTTCATGACCTTCTTGTTTGAATTTGGCCTTTAATCAGGAACTTGAAACAAAAGTTATAATTAATTCCACTTAAAAGCCCAAAATCCAATTTAGACCAAAAACCAATATTTACACACTAAATTGCCCCAAGATCATTATTCAATTGCAAAAATAAAGTGTGATAAAAAATCAATTATCACAAGGTTTGGTCAATAGTGGGATTTTAAAATCCCTAAACTTTGAACCTTACCAGTTGTGAATCTTGTTTATAGGGTAAAATGACTAAGAGATCTTTCAAGGCCAAGGGAAATCGTGCCACACTTCAGCTGGAATTGGTACATACTGATGTATGTGGACCAATAAATGTCCAGGCCAGAGGCGGTATCAGTATTTTATCACAATTACTAATGATTACTCTAGATTTGGACATATGTACTTGATGCGTCACAAGTTTAGGCTTTTGGAAAATTCCAAGAGTTCAAGGCTGAGGCAAAAAAGCATCTTGGTGTTCAAATTAAGACTTTCCTTACCAGGTGAATACCTATCTGGAGAGTTCAGGTCTTACCTGACCAAAGAGGGGATAGTTTTACAATTATCTCTCCAGGGACACCCTAGTAGAATGGAGTTGCTGAAAGGAGAAATAGAACCTTTTTAGAAATGGCAAGATCTATGCTCAGTTATTCATCTCTTTGATTCATTCTGGGGATATGCCTTAGAAACTGCTATGTACCTATTGAACTTAGCTCTGTCCAAGTCGGTTTCAAGAGACTAATAGAATTATGGAAAGGGTGTAAGCCCACCTTGAATCATATTCGGGTTTGGGGTGTTGCACATGTCTTACAACAGAAGCCAAATAAGATGGACTCGCGTAGAGAAGTATGCACGTTTATAGGCTATCCTAAAGGAACCAGAGGTTAGTTGTTTTATAGTCCGAAAGAAAAGAAGGTCATAGTAAGCACACACACAACTTTCTTAGAGGAGGACTATATGGCAAATTATAAGCCAAGTAGTAAGGTTATTCTTGATGAGCTAATCTCAGATCAAGTTTCACCTCAATCTTAAGCGGTTCTAGCTTTTGTTCTGTGGTTGTTCAAAGAGGAAAATATACCTGATGTTGAACACACACAGGAACCAGAAATAGAACAGAAGTTCAGCATGATGATCAACAAGTGGAACCTGTAGAGATGCAGACCGCTTGTGGAAGAACAACAAAATCATGAATTAGTTAATTCACTTAATGAGGGTCCTCATCTAGAATTGGATCCCCCTATAGATGCACAACAACAAGTGCGGCAAAGTCGTAGTGAGAGATTGATTTGTAAACCCGCAAGATTTTCTTGTTGGGCGAATCATCTTAGGATGTCATCATTGAAGAAGATGATGATCCCACGAGTTATGACGAGGCACTAGGAGATGTTGATGCTCAGGAATTGCTTGAGGCTATGAATTGTGAAATGGATTCTTTGTATTCCAACTCAATTTGGTCTCTTGTAGATGTACCAAAAGGGGTGAGACCTATTGGGTGTAAGTGGATTTACAAGAGAAAGAGAGGATCGAACGGGAAGGTTGAAACCTTCAAAGCTAGATTGGTGGCAAAAGGGTACACCCAAATAGAAGGTGTGGATTATGAAGAAACTTTTTTACCATGCCAAGTCCATCCGGATTCTCTTAGCTATTGCAGGAATCTTGATTATGAGATTTGGCAAATGGATGTCAAAACTACTTTTCTAAATGGAAATTTGGAAGAGGATATCTATATGCAACACCCAAAAGGGTTCATAGCCAAAGGGCAAGAAAACATGGTATGCAAGTTGCAAAGGTCCATTTATGGACATAAGCAAGCGTCCAGATCATGGAACATCAAGTTTGATCAAGCCATTAAGTCTTATGGTTTTGAGAAAAGTCCTGATGAGCCGTGTGTGTATAAAAGGATCCAAGGTAACGCAGGATCTTTTCTGTACTTTATGTGGATGATATACTCCTTATCGGAAATGATACGGAGGTATTGTTAGGCATAAAGGCCTAGCTGAGCAAGCATTTTGATATGAAGGACCTGGGGGAAGCCAATTATATTCTTGGTATTAAACTCTTGAGACGGAAGAATAGGGTATTGGCATTATCTCAGGCTAATTACATCGACAAAATACTTGCCAGGTTCAACATGGAGAATTCCAAGAAGGGAATTTTACCCTTTAGGCATGAGATTCATCTCTCTAAGGAGCATTCTCCTAAAACTCCTGAGCAAAGAGAACACATGAGTAGGATACCTTACGCTTCAGGAGGTAGCCTTATGTATGCTATGCGTGCACTAAGAGATCTATGCTAGGAGGAGAGTAAGTTGGACCAATCTAATCTAGAGGAACATGGATAGCGGTTAAACATATACTCAAGTACCTTAGGAGAACGAGAGATTATATGTTGGTCTATTCTAGTGGGAGTCTTGAAACCATTGGTTATAGAGACTCAGATTTCCAAGGAGACATTGACTCAAGAAAATCCACCTCTGGGTATGTGTTCACTCTTAATGGCGGGGCCATTTGTTGGAAGAGTGTCAAACAATCATGTGTGGCTGACTCTAGAAGGCTCAGTATGTAGCTGCTTTGAGGTTGCAAAGGAAGCCACATGGTTAAAGAAGTTCCTAACGGATCTTCAGGTGATACCAGGTGTTAGTCGTCCCATCACACTTTATTGACAAGTGGGGTAGGAGCACAATCTAAGGAACCAAGGTGTCACAAAAGACAAAAGCACATAGAGAGGAAGTACCACTTGATCCGAGATATAATTGAAAGAGGAGATACAATGGTAGTCAAGATAGCATCGGACGAACCTTGCTGACCCTTTTACTAAGAGTTTGCCTGAAGGTGTGTTTGAGAGGCATGTTACATCTATGGGTCTTAGGAGGATTCTAGATTTGCTATAGCTTTAGGAAGTTGTTATTTCACTTTGTTATTTTGTGCCTTTTGAGCAAGACATTATGACATTGTAATTTTTCCTGAATGTTGTAAATGAGGTATTATTCATTTATTCTGCACACTATTTACAAACACTAAGGTCCGGATTAATTGTGGAGTATATGATCATATGGATATGTTCATGGAGGACATGGTCATAGGTTTTCACAATTCATGAATAGGTTCAGCTATTAAATAAAGTTGGGCATTTTTTTAGGCTGCAATATTTATGAAATGATTTTGTCCGAATCATTTTTAAATATTGGTGTGAGTTAATACTTACATTGAATGGATCAAGAGAGATTTGATTAAGGTTGTTCTTTCTGTCATAAGGAATCAAATCTCCAGATAACTATAGTTATGTAGTTGCTCTTAATCCTGAGTTTATTTTAAATAGGTAGTCGAATAGTTTTCATTCTTTGATTTACCAACTGGTGAGGTTCGATCTATTGATGGCCAATAACTCGGTATTTTGGGATTGAAACTATTTGGTTATCGGTGTTTATGAGATAAACAACATGGAATTTATAGGAAATGTGCCCTTGATATGTTTCGGTACTTGGATATTGAAGACACTAGCCAGTGCATGTAATCTATTAAAGAAACTATCACAGTCAAGGAAATAAATAATTGATTGGGTAATAGAAAACTAGTCAATCAATTATAGACATTCTATAAAGGGCGATGCATATTCATGTTATAAGTGTCATTATTCTTGGAGTTCACGTTCGGGCTTTTAGTGGAGTAGCATCAATTAGATAATCTTCTGGAGATTATCAGGAACCTTGATAGATGACAAATGGTAGATCCCAGGCTAGCTTGAGACAAGGGATGGTGTATATTATCAGATGATGATGGCTTATGGGATACATGGTCTTGGGTTTATGAACTCAAGTTTGTATCTTAAAGAGCAAGTGGAGATTATTGAGTTATATGCTCTTTAGTCACTTAAGCCCAATAAGACTTTAGTAAGACTAAAGCCCAAGGACCATATGACCCATGTGGCTTAGGGTTAGATCTTGGACTTCACAACATATATATAAACTAATCATTTCACCCTTGTGCCTCTAGAGGTTTTCATCAGAAACAGACACCTAGAGTAGACGTTCATCATCTAACGTTGTCCACATTGCCACCCTATTCCCCTCGAGAGATAGTCAGGAAGATCGACCATAGAGCGGATTACGACCGTTCGTGGAGTGTTACTACCGATCGTGAAGCTTTTGGTTCACTGTCCTTCCAGGTAATCAAAACCATGAAGGTTCTAACTTTCCTACGTTGTGTCGGTATGATGCGCTTTCGAGTTTCTGGTGATATACCTTCAATTATTTAGGATGGAAATCCTCTATCCTCAAAATAGTGTCCCATTCTCTGTCCTTCAATCGTTTATTGACATAGAACAATAAGAATCAAAACACATTTAAAAATTTATAAGTTACCATATATATAATACATATCTGCCACTTGTCAATAAAATGATTGAGGGACAAAAGATTTCTATCCAATTATTTATCCTTCTTGAATGTTTTATTGGCTAAGTGAATTTCACCACTACAATGTTGCTCGCAAAATTAATAGTTTCAAATAAGCAAGAAAATCCTTGGATAGTTTACTCATTAATAGCTTCTAATGTGGCTTGTTGTAACACTCACTATAGTGTTTAAATATTTATCTATATACAAATAAAAACATAATAATTGATACTTGTAATAAAATAACACAAAAGTGAGCAATTTAATTTATTTATAGTCTTAATATTTTGTAGAGTTATTTTATAATTTTATAAATTCTTTTAGTAGATGAACCAATGCAAATAAAAAATATGTAATCATTATTACTTAATACCAATATAATTTTATAATCTTAAATTTGATTTTAAAATTATATTTTGAAAATAGACAAACCAAACATATTTTAATTATTTTCATTTTTTGAAAACATAATCTATTTTTGTAAACTAAACACATTTTCTTTGAAAATTTGAAATGAAAACATTTGAAAATGAAAACATTTTTCAGAAAATGAAAACAGAAAATAAAAATAGAAAATATTTTCACAAATAATCGTTACTTTTCTTCATTTATTTTCTGCGTTACGAAAGAAGAAAGGCCAAAAAAGAAATACATTAGTTCCTCAACAAATCAATACCCATCTTGTCTGCTAAAAGTACTCCTATCGCTCTCACTATAATTAATCACTCCTCTCCCTTAATCCTTTTCCTATATTGTGTGTGTGTGTCTATATATATATATATATATATATATATATATATATATATATATATATCCTTATTTGTATATATTTGTACATGTATTATTTGAATGAAGTCATCGTGACTCCACAATATTAAAGATTAGAAACATAATTTCAAGAATAATTTACTAGATTCGTTTCTTGTTGTCCTTTTCTTCATTTAATTTTTGGTGATATTGAAATAAGAAAGGTGAAAACACAAGCAATATCTTGTCTGCTAGAAGAGAGTGACTCATCCAATTTGGAGGCTGGGTCTAGACGATCCATTTGTTGATAGGTTGTATCTGGCATTGCAACTAGTTACTACATTTAAAGGCTCTTTATTTCACCTAATCATCAAGAGTAGCTATTGTATTACTATCTTAGAGGAGAGTTTGGCTGGTTTAGAATGCAAATTAGGTGTAGATACACAAGCAAAAGCCAAGACAAGAGCAAGAGCTTATAAGTGACAAGTAGGGTTTCTTTTATCCTCTTTCTTTTCAAACCTTTCTGAAATTGTTTGAATGATCTGAGCTTGAAATTTTTAGTTTGATTGAATTATCATACATAGATATTGAAGTGTTTAATTGGGTGAAATGATTTGGTGTTGTTAAAAAGCTCTTCTGGAAAGAAGTTGTGAGCTAGGTTGCTGAAATCACAAATTTACAGATAGGTCATTTTACATGACTTTTTTCATATAGATGGAGACATGATTTCAAGCTAAAATTTCTATATGATGAAGCTAACATATAAAAGTATCTCCAGTATTTTTCTTGAGTTCATTTGAAGCCTTTTACTATTTTTAAAAATTCATAAACCAAGTTGTTCAGGGTTTCTGCCCATAGCCAATTTTGAAGTATTGAATTTGTTTAATTTTTACTATATCAAATGATCGAAGTTTCACTTGAAATTTTTGTGGACATCTTGAAGTTCAACCCTAAATTTTTATAGAATTTAATCTGTTCATTTGATATGGTAATAAAATTTGACATTTCTGATTGTTGGCTGGAATTAGGTGATTTCTGACCTTCAAGATGGTATAATTTTGTTAATATAGTTAAAGACCTTATTTTGCTCTGAAATTTTTGTAGGGTCTCATAGACATATTAAATTATCTCTAAAATATTGTTTTGCTCTATTTTGATGATGTTTAATAGCTTATCCATAATTTTATTCAAAATTGAAATTTTGGACAACATGCTAATTAGCTTAATCTATGATGAAATATTAATGACATGATGTTTAATATACTATGTGAGTATTTTGATGATGTTACACATATGTATCTGAATGCTTATGACCATTGCTCCTATATGAAGAGTAGAGTAAGAATTATCAATTATGATTAAGAGAAATAGGTATGCATGGTGCATCATGTAATTTAATTGTTGATACTATGTATATATGGTTATAATGTTTGTGCATATGACATGGAGCATGGAGCATGAAATATGAAATAAGAGATCCCTTCAACAATGAGTTAGGAAAAGTGAACCTGAATAGATCTGTGAGATTTGGAGAAAGTAAATTTGATGATCATGTATAACAATGAGCTCAATCTTGATAAGATCTATTACCCTAGAGTGGAATAAACCATCATACATCAAGGGCATGTAAAATCAGAGATTCCTTCAATATGTCAAGGGCATATAAAGATGAGGAAGATGTATATGAGATACCCTTCAACATATCAAAGACACATAAAGATAATTTCACTAAGGTCAATTTATCATATGCATACTTATATTATTTGTTTAAGATGTTTGACTACGAGCTTGAGCATTATGACATATGAGAATTAAGCGATTCAATTTTAAAAGAAACCCACTTTGGAAGGATGATTTTTGAACTTTAAAATGAATCTTTAAAATGTGTTGCATGATCATATTTTTCTTAATAAATCGAAGTGGCTAGGATGATGACGATGACATTGATTATTATGTATTTAGGGATACCTAGAGAATTTCACAATTCTCACCCTTATTTTTGTTTGTGTTCCCATATCATTTCTAGATTACTTAAGAGAAAAATGAGGCTGCTACGATGAGAGTTCAATATTTGAAGTCTTTTATCAATTTTATTTTGTTATTTATATATGTTTGTAAATATATAAGGAGACAGATGCACTTTAAAGCTCATAGAAGAGCTTTTTCGGTATTTGGACTTGTATTCAATAAATACTTTATTTCTTTGTTGCATATTCTAGTAGAATTATGAATTATTTATTACACGATTCGATCGCATTTACTATCCGCTAAATTATAAGTAACAACTCCTAAGTCTAATGTCATAGCTTAAGGATGATGTTGTACTTGGGAATGTATTACACATGGGGGTGCTTATGGGTTTTGCTTGATCCATATTAAACTTTTTCAAAAGCCTTTTTGTATATTTTTCTTGATGGATCAAGGTTCCTTCTATTTGTTGTTTTATTTGTAATCATAGAAAGAATTTAGATTCACCCATCATGCTCATCTCAAATTCATTTTGCATGAGTTTAGAAAACTTTTCACATAAAGAATGGTTAGTAGCACCAAATATAATGTCATCAACATATATTTAGACTATTAGAAAGTGATTATCCTGCTATAAGGTAAATAGGGTTATGTCAACATTACCTCTTTTGAACCCATTCTTAAGTAAGAAGTACCAAGTCTTTCATACCAAGCTCTAGGAGCTTATTTCAGACTATAGAATGCCTTTGTTAACTTAAAGACATGGCTAGGAAGGCTTCACTCTCAATGCGTAGAGGCTGTTTTACATAAACTTCTTTAAAAAGAAATCCATTTAGAAAGGCAGACTTCACATCCATTTGGAATAGAGTGAATCCTTTGAAGGCTGTGAAAACAAGTAGCATTTTGATGGCTTCAAGCCTTGCTATTGGTGTAAAGGTTTCATCATAATAAATTCCTTCTTGTTGATTATAACCTTGTGCCACTAACCTTGCTTTGTTTCTAACCACTTTTCTAGCCTCGTCCAACTTGTTTCTGAACATCCACTTGGTTCCAATGATGGTTTTTCCTTTAGGCTTCTCCACAAGTGTCCAGACTTTGCTTTTCTCAAACTGATCTAGTTCCTCTTGCATAGCTTTCAACCAAATTTGATCATTCAAAGCATCTTCAATACATTCTGGTTTTATGGTGGAGATGAAAGCAGAGTTGGTTTCGTTTCTGAGGGATGATCTTGTCTTGACACCCTTAGAAATGTCCCTAAGAAAGTGATTTTGAGAGACTACTCTTAGATCAAAAACTCCTCTGTAGTTTCTATACCTATGTTGATTTGCAGTTTTTATCATCTTCAGATTGTTCATCTTCATGTTCAGAAATATCACTTTCTAAAGGCTTTGAAGTTTTGAGTAATCTTTTTGAATTGACTGCATTCTGGAGCTTACTTTCTGATGATGATGCTTTCTGGCTTGCTTTCTGAAGACTCCCTAAGACTCAGCTTCTCAAAATCTTCTTCCAAGTCCACTAGATCAAGAGCAAAGTCCTTCTTGTATTCTTTAGACTTGATATGGATATTCTCCTCAACACAAAGTGTTCTTTTATCATATACTTTGTAAGCTTTTCAGGCTAAAGAATACCCTAAGAAAATTCCATTATCAGACCTAGGATCAAACTTTACGAGCTTGTCCTTGGTGTTAAGAATGAAACAGTTAGATCTAAAGACATGGAAGTATGAAATGTTGGGTTTTCTTCCTTTCCATAGCTTGTAAGGAGTTTTCTTGAGGATTGACCTTAGAAAGATTCTGTTTTGAATATAGCAATGTGTTTACAACCTTTGACCAAAAACCATTGGATAAGCCACTTTCTAAGAGCATTGTTTTGGCCATTTCTTGCAAGCTCCTGCTTTTCCTTTCAGCAACCCATTTTGTTGGGGAGTTCTAGGAGTAGAGAACTCACGGGAAATGCCATGGTTTTCACAAAAGTTTTCAAAACACGATTTTCAAATTCTCCTCCATGATATGGTCTTATAGAGGTTATTTGAGAATCTTTTTCATTACAAACTTCATTTGCAAAAACTTTGAATTTCTCAGCCACCTCATCCTTACAAGCTAAGAAAATAACTCATGTGAATATAGAAAAATCATATACTATGATAAGACATTATCGTTTCTAGCAAAACTTGGTCTTGGTTGGTCCAAAAAGATCCATATGTAAAAGTTCTAGTGGTCTAGTAGTTGACACTACATTTTTGTTGTGAAAAGTGTAACATCCTTCACACCATAAGGCTATGCTTAAGCCATAACCTTATAATGTGCAGTTGTTACTTGTTATCTCTACTTGACCTTAGAGTTGTATATACAATATGGAATATGAGCCTGTTTTTTGTGACAAACATAAACCGCGTTTCTCTGAGTATTGCTAAGTTTGAACATAAGTTCTAGGTTGTAACAAAATAGCAATACCATATAATTGTATTATACAATGGCAAATAGTCATATACATAGCTATGTCAACCCGTACCTTAGTTCACGTAGGAACTCTCTAGTCTAGGTAGGGTACTACTCAAAAACTCATTGAAAGAAAATAAAATACTCACTAAATTCTCTATCTAGTTCATCAGAAACTCTAGACCAAGAGGCCAATATCAGATGAGAATCTCCACAAATAATCACCATCATAGCCATCTATGTAAAAATATAATAACAGTAGGAATGAGAATCAAAGATTTCAGGAGGAAAAATACTAGTCTACTACACAGTGATATCTGACATAATATTAAAATAATTAATGTATTTTCGATTTCTTTTGAAATGTCTAGCTTGCTTATTCACTTTACTTATTAAATATAGTATTATGAGTACACTTATGTGTGAGAATAAAAGATTGTAGAATTCATAAGATAATTGCTCATATTTGGTTGTTTGTGTAAAGGTTTCAATAGTTAGTACCATTATTTCTCTGACTTAACTTGGTTAGATAACTTTAAACTTAATGGTAGAACTCATAGGATTCTTGATATACTTCTCTGTGATTTTCACTGTCAATGATGTAATGCTGTCATCTTACAACCTGATATAGTTTACTAGATGGAGTACGTCTACTACATCTCATCTGAATAGCCTTGTTATTCTTTCTAGGACATCCCTTTCTCATAACGATGTAACGCTTCACGATTATAACCTGATATAGTTCCAAGGGCGTAGCACGTCTACTACTACCTGTGAATCCATGAGCTTACCATTAAGCAATTAATATTACATAAGGCATATTTCTTCAGTTTTCTTTCTTCGTATGAAACTTTATCATTTAGTTAGAAAATCTCTTAGTTATAAGGTAAAATCTCTTCTTAATAATTCTATATGTTATACTCTTACTCTGAGATTTTCTTAAGTCTCCTTAACTCTTATGAGATTTTCTCTTAAGTCTCTTGAATTTCTGTGAGACTTTTCTCTTAAAAATCTCTTGAAGTCTTATGAGATATTCTCTTTAGATCTTCTAAATTCTTATGAGATTTTCTGTTCAAAATCTCTTAACTTCTTATGAAACTTCTCTTAAATTTTTATGAGATTTATCGCTAAAATTTACTAAACTTTTTATGAGATTTTCTGGAATAATTGTTATGAGATTTCTACAAAGTCTAGTAAACTTTTACGAGATTTTTGAAAGAAAATTCAACATTTACGAGATTTTCTATAAAACCTACTAAAGTGTCATGAGAATTTTCTATAAAATTTGTTAGATTGTTACGATATTTTAAAGTCGGTTAAAATGTGATGAGATATTTCTATAAAAATCTGTTGGTCTGTGATGAGATTTTCTAAAAATCTACTAATCTTTAATGAGATTTCTTTACAGCATAACTTATAAGACATTCATACATTATAGTTCTTAAAACTTGCAGGAAATTAAACCAAGTTTCTCACTTAGATTTCAAAGCTTTTCTTTTATAGATCAAAATCTCATCCTTTTTCATGAAACTTTATCATCATACTTTAAGAATACCAATCTTGCAAATTTTTACAAAATTTTTTCTGATTATATTCTTGTACAATCTCTAGGTACCTATTCTTTTTAAAGAACTAAAAATCTCTTCATTTACATAGGTGAATCTCTTATATCAATTAATCAATTCATGAAACTTTCATTCCTAGCATCTTTTACATCTAACAAGCTCAAACATATACATATTAAAATTAAATTTTAGATTTCACAAAATAATTTCTAGCATATATCAAGAATTTATTTAGCAAAAATAGTCAAACAATCACAAGCAATAGACTAAAATCTTTCATACCTTTCTTCCAAACTTTTTGCTAAACTTTCTATAGCTTTTTCTTCTCTAATTCAAGCCTTAAACCCACTTTTTCAGCACCTATTTATGTTGTTTGGACATATTTGAAGGGGAAAAGAAGGCTTTGGCTTCAGTTTGATGTAGAGGAAGTGCTTTTGAACTAGTTTTAGTGTTTATCTAAGCATAGCCTTCAAGTTCTTGAAGGTTTCATGGAGTTTCAAGAAGGGAAAATATGAAAATGAAGAGAAGAAGAAGAAAGTGAAGTCTGGAAGGAAACCCAGAAGAAATGTCATTTCATTTCTTTTTTCCTTTTTATAAATTCCTTTACTTGGAGAAAAAGTAAGGAAAGTATTATTTCTAGATCAATTTGCCTTATATTAGTATTAGAAATATCTATATTTATTTAATTGTCATAAGTAAAAATTATCTGGGATCTGATAATATAAATTATTTTTACCAGGCTAAGTGTTTTGGTGTACCAGTTATTACCATTTAAGTGTACCAATTATTATCATTTTGGTACCGATTAACATAAAACAAACTTTCCTGGGTTAAAATATTTATTTACCATTATCCTTATTTTATTTATGTCATTACACCAATTATAGGGTCTTATTCTATATATTGATTAAAATATTATTATATTAATTTTAAATAATATTAAATTGATTTTCATTTTTTTAACAAACTTCTGATATTATTTTGGTCATAACTTGCCTTTAAAATCCTATAGATTATTCACAATCAATTATTTTATCATAATAATACAAAAAAACCAGGTTATTACATTCTACCCTCCTTAAAAAAAATTTTGCTCTCAAAATTTAGTTCTCTCGTATACTTTACTCAAATCCTCACATATACTTCTTGGATCATTCTCTACCAACACAATCTTTACAAAAGAGGCAAATCTTTCTTGAAGTTGTTTCACATTTCTTTCTATTATTTGTATAGGTGGTAACTTGAACGTAAGCTATCCGTAGCCATAGGATTTAGATTCTAGTGTATGACTAGAATCAGAGTTGTACTTTCAAAGTTGTGGCATATGGAACACATCGTGAAGCTTTGAGAGGCGTAGAGTTAAAACTATTTAGTATGCCTCTAAGCCTACATGACCTTGGATCTGAAAAGGACCTATAAAATGAGGATTGAACTTCTAGACTTTAATGGCTCTCTTTCTAGGAATTCTAACGGTCTTCTCCTCTTATTGCCATAGCTCTTCTGCGACCTTGAGTAGTCAAAATCTTACCTCAGATTTTCTCCTTGGATAGTCCACCAAACGAGGTCTAGTCTTAAAAGGCTACTCTCACTTGATTCATACCAACCTAGAGGCGATTGTCATTTTCATCCATATAGAGCTTCATAAAGAGCCATTTTGATACTTGTGTGATAGCTGTTGTCATAGGAGATTTTGCTTAATGGTTGACCATTGTCCCAATTCCCACAATGTTCTAGCACACATGCTCTCTGCATATCTTCCAACGTTTGAAAGGTCCATTTAGCTTGCCTATCAGTTTCAGCATGATAAGTCGTCCTGAAGCAAGGTTTTCTTCCAAAAGCTTCAGAAAATCTCTCAAAAATCTTAAGGTGAAATGCGAATCTCTGTATGGGATTATAATAGAAGGAACACCCTATAATCTCACCATTCCTTCTATATAAAGCTTGACCAATCTCTTAATAAATAACTTTGACTGGTAGAAGATGTGCAGACTTAGTTAGTTTGCCCACTATAACCCAAATAGTACCATATCCTGATGGTGTATTTAGCAATCCAGTCACAAAGTCTGTTGAAATAGTTTCCTTTTTCCATTGGGAATCTACAGGGTTGCAGTGTACTTAGTGGCTTCTAATATTCTATTTTCATCTTTTGGAAATCAAACGCTTTGAGACTGTTCATGCTACATTCACCTTTTTCTTTGGTTGTCTAAACCTCTTCTTAAGATCTCTATACATTCTTGTAACTCCTGAGGGTATTGAAAAGTCACCATGCTGGGCTTCATCTCGAATACTATGATGAACCTCCCTTGCTATAGATACGCACACTTGATCTTGATATCTCCATGTCCTATGTTCACCCCATGCAAATCTCTTCTACTCTCAATCTTGAGTTGAGGCTATGGTTTTCTGTGATCCTGATCTTCTTGCTGAGCTTGTAAAATCTCCTTGTTAATGTCACCTATGATCCTAATCTGACCCAAATATACACTTCCAAATCTCTCTTCTATCCCAACTTAGGAATTTGGAAAAATCTCTTCTAGCTTTGTGTCTTTAACCATCGTCCAAGAAATATCCAAAGTTTTTCCGCTGAAGGCATCCATTATCACATTTGTTTCTCCTGGATGGTAGTTCAAGTCGAGGTCATAGTCTTTAAGGAACTTCATCCATCTCTATCGCCTCGTGTTTCCTTTTTCTAATCTAAGAGATACTTGGGATTCTTATGTTTAGAAAACATCTCATACTTTACTCGCATAGGTTTTCAAAATGAACACTGTTGCTACCCACTTGAGACTATGTAGAGGGTAGTTCACCTTGTATGGCTTTAGCTATCTTGAAGCCTAAGCTACCACCTTTCTATTCTGCCTCAAAAAGCACCCAAGCCTTTTCCTGATTCACCTCAATAAATCTTAAATGAATTAGGTGGGTCTTTGGCAAGACCATTATAGGTGCACTGGTCAATTTCTACTTGAGGTCCTAAAAACTCCTTTCATATCTTCCTGTCCATGTGAAAGGTACATTTTTTTTTTTGGTTCAACTTGGTTAAGGGTAAAGCCTTCTAGGTGAATCCTTTGATAAACCTTCTGTAGTAATCGGCTAATCTCAAAAGCTTCAAATCTCCACGATAGCAATTGGTCTTTCCTATTTTTTTACTATTTCAATCTTTGCTGGGTCCACTATGATTCCTTCTTGTGATACTACAAGAGCTAGAAATCTTATTTTTACAAGCAGAACTCACACTTGGATAGATTGGGATGAAGAATCTATATCATTGTTCTAAGACACTACTTATGTCCTTCCTTAGTCCTCAAATAGATGAGAATATCATCTATAAAACAATCATGAACTTATTGAGAAAAGGTTGGAAGATTCGATTCATGTAGTCCGTGAATATTATTGGGGCACTAGATATCTCAAAATACATCACCGTACTTCGTCATGCCCCTAACATACTTCAAAATATCTTCCTTCTGAACTTGAATTTGGTTGTATCTCGATCTCAAATCAATCCTAGAGAATACTATCGCTCCCTCAAATTATCCATAAGACCACCATTCCTTGGAAGAAGATACTTGTTCTTTGAGTGCCACTTTATTCCGTTGTCTATAATCAATACATAGCCTCATGCCTTTGTCCTTTTCCCTTTACCAATAGCACAGGAGCTCCCCATGGTGAAACACTTGACTGAATAAAATATTTACTTAACATCTTATCAATATGCTTATTCAATTATGCTAATTCTAAAGGAAACATCTATTTGGTAAGAAGTTATTGAAATTGGACCTTTTGTACCAACTCAATGGAGAACTCTATCTTCCATCACCACTAGGCAACAACAGCATGTATTCTTGACTACTAGGCCTTCCACATCCATCCTCTTGAATGGGTCCCTTTAATAGTGCAGTATCTTTTGCATTCATAGCAAAACATGTCCCCATTGTTGTGAACTAGATAGAGGTGATCCCTAGTTGGACATTTCCTAATCTTGTGACCTGGCTTCCTGCATTGATAACAAACATACTATCCAGCTAAACATGGTTTATCGTCATGATTCTTTCCATATTCTAGGCATTCCTTATCATCTAATGATTTCTCTAGCTGCTACCTTTTTCCATTCCTACAGGAAAATCCCTTTTGTAGGCTTGGACCTTATGCCATGTGGTGCTAGCCTTCCTTAAGCCATTGACGGCTTCCAGTTGTACATTTCCACTAGAGCACTCTTGTTCACTAATACACTGAACTCCCTAATTTCCACTAGTCCTACCATTGTCAAAAGGTCAACCCCAAGGCTTCCCTCATACTAAACACATTTCCAACTTTTCATTCACCTTACACTACTAAGTTGTGGAAAGCTCCCCAAACTTTGTGTTATACTCTAGCACCGTCATGCTCCCCTGGTGCAGCTTTAGGAATTTCCAATCCCTTAGCACTTCGGAAGGAGGAAAATACTCCTTGTAGAAAACATTCTTGACCAAAATCCCAAGTCATTTCAATATTCGCTTCCTCAACTATCATCTTAGTATTTATCCACTAGTAATCAGCATCCGTCCAACACCTAGGTAGCGCAACGACTTTCTAAGAGTCTGTCACTCTGATACTTTAAAGATCTTTCTCTATTACTTAATCCCTTTTTCAGCCTTATCTAGGTTTAGGTTCCTCAAATTTTGGGTGGGTTTTTGCTTCTTGCAATGCCATAAATAGTAGGCCTTTTCCAGTATCTTGGATGAGCTTAGCTCCCAATGGTACTCATCATATAGTTTGCAACCATAGCTTGCTCCCTGATTGCCCGGGTCATATTCAAAAATCACGCATAATGTTTGCAGCTTCCTTCTAGGAATCCTATCATCATTGCTATTGCTAGTCCTACAACGCCTACCCGAAGTCATTAGTCTCCTATCACACCAAGCAAAAGGCATTGAGTTCATCAAGCTCAATACGTTGCTAAGCACGATAGTTACTAACTACTTCAAAAGTAAGCGATCATGCATATAAGGTTCTACTTTTTATCTAGCAGATAAAATCCTACTCATGACACTAAAACTTCAAGTGTGCTTTAAAAACAAGTCACCCCAGGCTCTAACAGGATGACCTCTGATACCATAAATGTAACACCCTTCACACCATAAGGCTATGCTTAAGCCATAACCTTATAATGTGCAGTTGTTACTTGTTATCTCTACTTGACCTTAGAGTTATATATACAATATGGAATATGAGCCTATTATTCTTGACAAACATAAAACACGTTTTTTCTGAGTATTGCTAAGTTTGAACATAAGTTCTAGGTCGTAATAAAATAGCAATACCATATAATTGTATTATACAATGGCAAATAGTCATATACATAGCTATGTCAACCTGTACCTTGGTTCACGCAGGAACTCTAGTCTAGGTAGGGTAATAAAATAGTGACTAAATTCTTATCCTCAGTCATCAGAAACTCTAGACCGTGAGGCCAATATCAGATGAGAATCTCCACAAATAATCACCATCATAGCCATCTATGTAAAAATATAATAACACAAGAATGAGAATCAAAGATTCCAGGAGGAAAAATACTAGTCTACTACATAGTGATATCTGACATAATATTAAAATAATTAATGTATCTTTAATTTCTTTTGAAATGTCTAGCTTGCTTATTCACTTTACTTATTAAATATAGCATTATGAGTACACTTATGCTTGAGAATAAAAGATTGAAGAATTCATAAGATAATTGCTGGGTATTCTGGTTGTTTGCGTAAAGGTTTCAATAGTTAGTACCATTATTTCTTGACTTAACTTGATTAGATAACTTTAAACTTAATGTTAGAACTCATAGGACTCTTCTGATATACTTCTCTGTAGATCATATTGTCAATGATGTAACACCATCACGTTACAACCTGATATAGTTCACTAGATGGAGTACGTCTACTACATCTCATCTGAATAGCCTTGTTATTCTTTCTAGGACATCCCTTTATCATAACGATGTAATGCTGTCGTGATTACAACCTGATATAGTTCCAAGGGCGTAGCACGTCTACTACTACCCGTGAATCCATGAGCTTACCATTAAGCAATTAAGATTACATAAGGCGTATTTCTTCAGTTTTCTTTCTTCGTATGAAACTTTATTATTTAGTTAGAAAATCTCTCAGTTATAAGGTAAAATCTCTTCTTAATAGTTCTATATCTCATACCCTTGCTTTGAGATTTTCTTGAAATCTCCTTAACTCTTATGAGATTTTCTCTATTAAGTCTCTTGAATTTCTGTGAGATTTTTCTTTTAAAAATCTCTTGAAGTCTTATGAGATATTCGATATTCTAAATTCTTATGAGATTTTCTGTTCAAAATCTCTTAACTTCTTATGAAACTTCTCTTAAATTTTTATGAGATTTATCACTAAATCTCCTGAACTTTTTATGAGATTTTTTTGGAATAACTGTTATGAGATTTATGCAAAGTCTAGTAAACTTTTACGAGATTTTTTGAAAGAAAACAATTCAACATTTATGAGATTTTCTATAAAATCTACTAAAGTGTTATGAGAATTTTCTATAAAATCTTAGTTACGAGATTTTAAAGTCGGTTAAAATGTGATGAGATATTTCTATAAAAATCTGTTGGTCTGTGATGAGATTTTATGAAAATTCTACTAATCTTTTATAAGATTTCTTTATGGCATAACTTATAAGACATTCTTACATTATAGTTCTTAAAACTTGTAGGAAATTAAACTAAGTTTCTCAGTTAGATTTCAAAGCTTTTCTTTTATATATCAAAATCTCATCCTTTTTCATGTAACTTTATCATCATACTTTAAGAATACCAATCTTGTAGATTTTTACAAAAGTTTTTCTGATTATATTCTTGTAAAATCTCGAGGTACCTCATTCTTTTTAAAGAACTAAAAATCTCTTCATTTACATAGGTGAATCTCTTACATCAATTAATAAATTCATGAAACTTTCATTCCTAGCATCTTTTACATCTAGCAAGCTCAAACATATACATATTAAAATTAAATTTCAGATTTCACAAAATAATTTCAGCATATATCAAGAATTTATTTAGCAAAAATAGCCAAACAATCACAAGCAATAGACTAGAATCTTTCCTACCTTTCTTCCAAGTTTTTTGCTAAACTTTCTCTAGCTTTTTCTTCTCTAACTCAAGCCTCAAACCCACTTTTCAGCACCTATTTATGCTACTTTGGACATATTTGAAGGGGAAAAAAAGAAGGCTTTGGCTTGGGTTTGATGTAAAGGAAGTGTTCTTGAACTAGTTTAAGTGTTTATCTAAGCATAACCTTCAAGTTCTTGAAGGTTTCATGGAGTTTCAAGAAGGAAAAATATGAAAATGGTGAAGAGAAGAAGAAGAACGTGAAGTGGAAGGAAACCCAGAAGAAATTCATTTCATTTCTTTTTTCCTTTTTATAAATTCCTTTACTTGGAGAAAAAGTAAGGAAAGTATTATTTCTAGATCGATTTGCCTTGTATCAGTATTAGAAATATCTATATTTATTTGATTATCATAAGTAAAAATTATCTGGGATATGATAATATGAATTATTTTTACTAGATTAAGTGTTTTGGTGTACCGGTTATTACCATTTTGTGTACCGATTATTACCATTTTAGTACTCGATTGACATAAAATAAACTTTACTGGGTTAAAATATTTATTTACCATTATCCTTATTTTATTTATGTCATTACACCAATTGTAGAGTCTCATTCTATATCTCTGATTAAAATATTATTATATTAATTTTTAATAATATTAAATTAATTTTCATTTTTTAAAACAAACTTCTCATATTATTTTGGTCATAACTTCTGTCAAAATTTTCAAAATCTCTACAGATTATTCACAATTAATTATTTTATCACAACAATACAAAAAAATCAGGTTGTTACAAAAAAGAAGCTTTGGTTTGCTTGTCTTTCTCACAAAAATTACAAGTTGAGTCCTTGTCATAATTGATCTTTGGAGGCCTTTAACAAGCTCTTTTGAGATAACTCTGAAATCATCTTCATATGAGCATAACGAAGCTTCTTATGCAACAACCACTTTTCATCCATGAAGGATGCAAGACATTTTACATCTTGATCTAGAAGGCCATCCAAGAATAACACACAAGTGTTATCATGTCTCTTGCTAGATAAAATGACTTGTCCAAAAGTAGGATTAATCACATGGCATGCCTTGGCATTAAACCAAACATTAAAGCCTTAATCAAGAATTGGCTGATTCTTAACAAGTTGTGAGCTAGACCATCTACTAATAAAACATTAGAGATTTGGTGAAAGTCATCCTTATCAACATTTCCAATTCTTGTGATATTGGCTTTTCCTTTATCAGCGAACTTGATAGAACCTAAGTTCTTAGGCTTCAAGTTTCTGAACCATTTTCTGCTTCCTAACATGTGTCTAAGACAGCCACTATCTATGTACCATTTGCTATCCTTCTCAACGTGTGTTCTCAGACACACCTAATAAAGACAGTTTTATTTTAGGTATCCATATTTTCTTAGGTCCTCTTGGGTTACTTTTCTTTAGGGGAGGTTTTCCAACCTATTTCACTGCTTTTATTTTTGTTTTTCTTTTATGAGCTTGCTTTACCTTTCTCATCCATTTCATTCTCGTATCCTAAACCTGCCTTTTGAAAATATGGTCTTTGACCACCAAGCATCAAGTTAAGATTCTTGGAGCCATTTACCTTCTTTTCTAGGTTCATTTGAGAAGCTTTGAAGTTTTATCCAGTTCATAAATTACTTTCTAAGCTTTTTGATTTTTGTAAGAAACTTCATTTTCCAAGGACTTGAGCTTGATATTTAAAAACTTATTTTCTCCTTGTATTTCTTTTTTCTCAAGCCTTTGGTTCTCAAAATTTGTTTTTAGTTTCTCATACTCTAAAATGGTTTTTTGATGATTCTTTTTCAGAGTGAGAGAGTAAGAAGTTAGGGTTTGAGAATTTTCAAGTAGCTCATCATATAAAGCTAACAGTTCATCATAAGAAAGGTTAGATTCTAAAGGTTTGTTTACCTCTGTTTCTCCTTCTGAAGTGTAGTAGCCATGAAGCAAAAATTGGCCACATCTTCAAGCTTGTCTTGGGTTTTTGATCCTTCCTTTTCTGAGTCGTTTTAGGTGGCAAGCATTCCTTTTTCCTTTGAAGGGAACTTCTTTTGTAGACCCTTGAGCTTGGGATAGTCTGCCTTGTAATGTCTCTTCTCTTTATAATTGTAGTAGCTTACGTTTTCCATCTTCCCTTTGTCCTTTCTCTTCTTGATTCTCTCTTCCAAGCTCTGGACATCTTCCTTACTAACATGGAGATCTCATTTCTATCTTCTTCATCATCTCTTGAGTCTTGTAAGATGTCTTCAGGGCAACAGATTTATTTTTCTTTATGACTTCACCATGAATTTTGGAGAATACCACCTCATGAGTTTTTAGTAACCTAATGAAGGCATCCAAGCTAAAGGTTTGAAGATCCTTAGCCTTAGTGATGGCTATGACCTTGGGAAGCCATTTTCAGGGAGGCTTCTCAAGATTTTCCTTCCCATCTAGAGTTTGAGTATCTTTTACCCAAACCTTTGAGTTAGTTCACAATGTGTATGAACCTGGTTGTCATGTTGTAATGCTTAGGGACGAGGCAAGGAGTGATCACCGGTGTGAGAAGGTCCAGACAAGGAGCGACTTCTGCCTCCAAGCAAAGGGGTACATGAATGAACCGATTACACACCTGAATGAGAGGGATCCTAAGTTTGTATAGGTATGGGACTATACAGTTAAGGAGGGTTATATGAATTGATTGGTACTACTTATGCCACAAAGATGCATCTTTCTTTTGGTAGCCCATCACAAAAGAACTCCAGTTAAGCATGCTTAACTTGGGGTAATTTTGGGATGGGTGATCTCTTAGGAAGTTTTCCTAGGAAGTGTGTGAGTGAGGACAAAGCACGTGAAAAGACCCGTGTTGGTTTGTGGGGACAGGTGTCGTCCATAAAGCGGAGGGGGTGTTACAAATGGTATCAGAGCCTGCACCTTTCCCAGTATGATGTGGTTCGGGACGAACCAAGTGGAAGCTGGTGGGCATGTAACGCTTGGGACGAGGCAGGGAGTGAGCATCGGTGCGAGAAGGCACGGACAAGGAGCGGCTCCTGCCTCAAGCGGAGGGGTACATAAATGAACCTATTACACACCTAAATGAGAGGGATCCTAAGTCTGTATAGATATGGGACTATACAGTTAATAAGGGCTTATATGAATTGATTAGTACTATCTATTCTACAAAGATGCATCTTTCTTTCGGTAGTCCATCACGAAAGAACTCCAAAGCGTGTTTGACTTGGGATAATTTTGGGATGGGTGACCTCCTGGAAGTTTTCCTAGGAAGCATGTGAGTGAGGACAAAGCACGTTGAAGACCCATGTTGGTTTGTAGGGATAGTTGTCAGTCCATAAAGCAGGGGGGTGTTACAAATGGTATCAGAGCTTGCACCTTTCCCAGGACGATGTGGTTGGGGACGAACCAAGCGGAAGCTGGTGGGCATGTAACGCCTGGGATGAGGCATGGAGTGATCATCGGTGCGAGAAGGCACGGACAAGGAGCGGCTCTGCCTCAGCGGAGGGGTACATAAATGAACCTATTACACACCTAAATGAGAGGGATCCTAAGTCTATAGATATGGGACTATACAATTAATAAGGGCTTATATGAATTGATTGGTACTATCTATGCCACAAAGATACATCTTTCATTTCGTAGCCCATCACGAAAGAACTCCACAATTAAGCGTGCTTGACTTGGGATAATTTTGGGATGGGTGACCTCCTGGAAGTTTTCCTAGGAAGCATGTGAGTGAGGACAAAGCACGGAAAGACCCGTGTTGGTTTGTGGGGACAATTCAATCCATAGAGCAGCAAGGGATGTTACAGTAGCCTTGTTAGATAACAATCAACAAAACAAATAGCAACAAGATCTAGTAGTAGCATCAAAGAAAATCACAAAGTAAAGCCACAGCTTCAAACACAAGTTTAAAGGGTCTACTACAAAAAATGGGAAAGTAAAAAGTTTGAAGTTCCTTTTGTTTGATGTATATCTTAGTTAATAGGATTTACAGTATCCAAGTCCAACTAATTAAGAAGTATGTTGAAATTGAGTTCTCTATAGTGTCAAGTTCTAATATCATATTTTGAGTATTAATTCTTAATATAGATAGGATTTGAACTATTTCACTGCTATTCCTTACCTTGTGCTAGCATGCCGTTTTGTAGCTGTAGCTTCCTTAGAATAAATTTGGAAAAATATGGGAAAGATTTTTTATTCCATTCCATATGACATGTAAGAAAGGGATAAGAAAATCTACAGAACTATGGTCATGACTTATGCCATTTCCTATTTAATTTGTAAAGAGATAATACTAACTAAAAAAACAAAGCAATTTGCAAATATATTATCTATGGGAACATCTTTTATAGTGGCATGACGACGGATATATACAAAGGGTACATAATTGAATTTGAATAAAAAATAATTCTTTGAAGAACCGAATTCAAGAAACTCTCTTGCGTTGTCCTACATCCAAAAGAACATAAAGCCATGTCTCCAAAAATATCTAAATGCTAACATTTTTGGACTATTAACAAGGAATGTGCTTATCCTTAACAAGCTTTGCTCCATGGTAGCTATATAATTACAAAAATAGGCATAAAAATCTTGAACAAGTGATGCTAGAGTGAATGTTTTGTGTTTTGTAGCATTAGTTGACTACAAAACTGTTTGCTACGATTATAAATTGAATTTATACTTGGCCAAAGCATGTTGAACGAAACCCATTTTTCTGATGGGGTTATTATATGCACACCCTCAATATATATGGTCTCACTTACACCCAAGTGAATATAAGTTAAAATAGAGCTCACTTGAGTAAGTATTCAAGCAATGTGACCTCTTTTAGAGCAACATACTATAGAATGGATGAAGTGTGGCTCAAATGTTTTTCTTTGTATTGTCTTTCATTAGCGATGAAATTAGCCTATTTGTATAGTTCTTCTAGTTTTAGTTTATCCAATGATCTTAAGAGAGAGTGAGTTAGGGATAAATCATCAAAGCACATCAAAATTCACTTAATTCTGCAAAGCATCGAATAAAATAGAGAAAATCGTAGTGCATAATTTATTGTCATAGAAAAATGAAAAGAAAATAAAGGCAATGTGGCATTAAAAGGAAACTGGGAGAAAATAAGAGAATAATAATTATACTTACCACTATCTCTCTTGCCTCTTCATTTATGTAGTTTCCATCCTTTTTTTTTTTGTGGGTTAACTTCCAGTTCACCTCGACCAACCTCTCTTCTAGTCTCATCCATCTAATATTTTTTAACATAAGGTAAAAATTAATGATTTGATAATGGTACACAATATGAAATTATAACTTAAGGCTAAAATCATTTAACTGCCAATTCAGATCTTCTCCATGCCAAAACTTTGCACCAAGTAGTATGTGAAATGGTTTGTTTACTGTGAATCACTTGATTTCTCTTGCAAAGCTCCTACAAATGAAAGTATATAAGCTTTAACAATTTAATAAAAATTAATTTACAATTAATAATAAAGCAAGTACCTTAAGTGGAAGGCTTCAAGTAGTAAACTACAAATAAAGCCCATTGATCCTCATTGATACCTTTTGGCACATTTTTTGTTGTTCTCATTTCTGCTTAACCTTGGATCATAAGACTTATTCCATAATTTCAGCCTATGCTCCTTCCACTTTTTGCTAATAGATTGTATTAGATAATGCTTTATTTTCTTATCATTCACCTTGAAGAAAAAGTTAGCCTTCATATAAAAAAAAGAATGATAGTTTATTATGCTTTACACATGTAACATCTAAAAAGGACATAAATCAGAGGTATGGTTGATTGTCTTACGATAAAAAAAATTCCACTGGCTCTCAAAAAACTCTCTAGCATTTTTTACCAACTTTTAAAACTGATGGGAAAAAGAAAGCAATCCTTAGTTATTTGCCCAGACTCTAGCAAGAAGCCCAGTTGCTTCTCCTATTGGCAAACCAAATTCATCTAAGTCCACTACTATGCATAGGTTGTCAATGTTGTTCATATCTTTGACTATCATTTGATGCTTTATAATTACCTCATTTTCACCTAGAATAAATATTAATTGGGTTAATTAGCCAAATTATATAAAAAAGAATAAATACTTACGTTAATTTATGTATGTACATACCTATGGCATCTACCCACCAATAATGGCTAGATTTACATCCAGGATGATGCGTAACTATAGATGAACCCTCCTTATGTGCAGGTTGTAAACTGGTTGGATTAGATGATTGTGAATTCATTGGAGTAGTTGATGTTGAAGGACAAAAGTAGATGCCAAAAGACAAGCATATGATGTTTGTGGCTGTTGTAATGTTTTTGTGGTCTATAATTAGTGTTGCTATTAAATGATAAAAAAAAGAGAGGAATGATGAGGAAGATGACTCACTTCATCATAGACAAGAAGGGACATGTTGGTGACATGGCTAGACCTCCTCACCTCAACCACCTACTCCTCAATGGTGGAAGATTTCATGTGCTTCAACTGAAATGCAAACATAATGAGTGAGTGAGGATAGGGAATAAATAAAAAATGATTAAAAGATGAGAGAAAGAAAGAAAGACAAATATCAGTAGGGGCATGATTTTGGAAGAGGAAGAGTTATGAAGGGCTTGAGAAAGCAAAGGGAGATTGAGATCGCCAATCTTTTGTTCTCCTCCATTCTTTGGCGCGACCCTTCATACTACTCCGCCATCTTTCACTTTCACACTAAAAACAATTGATATGTGCTAAAACGATGAGTGTATATTGGAAACATTTATATAAATCTAAAATATATTCTAATTCATCCAGTTAACATGTAAAGAATGAAGAGTTGAAGATGATCATCAAACCATAAAACCAGTGAGTATCTACTATTATTGTATGTTTTTTCTATAATAAGTAAGCACATGAGATATTGAGTCAAATAAGAAGAATGAAAAATGCAACAGGAGCACCATACAAGGGGATTTCAATAGAAGAATCATATCATTTTAACAAACATAACAAATATTAAACATCCATATTTAAATCTTCAACATTTGAAGGGAAAAAATAAGCACCTATGTTCATTATATTATCTATTCTAACATATGTCCATTTTCCCCAACCTTATCGCCAATATTCGACTCACTTAATATATCATCTTTTGCATCCTCTCTTAACAATGGAAGGTCACTAGCACCTTCAAACAATTTATCTAGGTCTTGCTTTGGACATGGCTCAATCTCATAAACTTCATTATCTCTGCCTTCTCCCATATCATAGAAGTCCCTTAGACTCAAAGGCATAACAACACTCCATTCTTTATTCACCTCATCATTCACATAAAATACCATTTGTGCTTGGGAAGCTTCAATGTATGGATCATGGCTTTCATGATCACCGTGTGAATTAGTTGTGAAAAATTAACAAAAGTAAAACCCTATACATCTTTTCTATACCCCCTTTCCCTAGTGGTGTCGGCCTATTTACATTTAAATAGTATAACCCATAACTGACCATAGGCAGTTTAGCTCAATGATGTCTTCTAATTGGCCATAATAGGCTAAATATGCTTGCCTTACATTTCCATCAACACTACTAGCAAACACAGGATGTAGAAGAAGTTAGAAAAAGTCCATTATTTTGGGTTTTTAACCCATGATCTCGAGTGGTAGTATGAAATTTGAACCCATTAATATTAAATATAGAAAGCCTTCTAGTAAGTTGTGTTGAACCATTTGCTAGATACTTCAAATCATCTGACATGGTGCTCATAATGTTTAGGTTCATAATATACAACAATAGAAATATTAGCCATAACAAAATCTTGTGAACATTTTTCAATAAAATGTCATCACATTTTTCATCTACCTTTTGTGGAAACCATTCAATAAAGTCCTTATTCTCTAATTTCTCTATCTCGTAGTTGATGGTCCTCGACCCCTAGACCGCCTTCATACAAAATCCTTAAATTCACTATGCAAATAATTAAAATTAAAATTAAAATTATATATCTAAAGAAATAGTTTCATATTAATCCTAAGTGTCACATGGAGTTTGTCTAACTACTCACTCAATGTATGGCTTGACTTGTGGACAATTTAGCAGAATGTATCGATGTGCTTGCCTTTTCTCCATATTGACAATTGAAAATTTGAGAAAGCTCCAATTGCTTTGCCTATTGGTGGAAAAATAGAATCCAGCATGTGTGAATATATGTATCATTAGGATTATCATCAACACGTGCTGGCTTATTGATTCATGTCTTAATCCCTTCTATATAGTGAGAGCAAAAGGCAAGAACCTTTTCAACTAGGTATCCTTCGGCTATGGAACTTTCTGGTTGAGCTTTATTTTGTACGTAGGACTTTAAGTGTCCTAAATACTTAAGCAAAAGATTGAAAATTAATTAAAAGGACAAAACTTAATTAAGTTTTAGACTAAGATGATAAACTCTAATAATGGGAATGGGATATTTATCTTTCAATAGGATACATCCACCAATAATGTACTAGCTTTCCAAGTTTTGCTTTATCAACTAGATGGCAAGTTAAATGAACCATGATTGTAAAGAATGATGGAGGGAATAACATTTTTAAGTGGCAAAGGGTGAGAACAATTCGAGGTTGAAGATTGTCAAGGTCTAAGAGGTTTATGCTTTTGGAACATAATTGTCAAAAGAATGAACATAACTCTATAAGCACTGTAGTAACTTTGTTTGGCAACAGATGACGTTTGGCAATTGGTAATAGTTGCTGTATAAGAATATGGTAGTCATGACTCTTTAATCCAAAGAGTTTTCATTGCTTCAAGTCAACACACCTCAAAATATTACTTGAGTATCCATCTGGCACTATGACATTCTTTAAAGTTCTTTGCAAGAATATATCTTTATTTGTATTTCACATTTTAAATAATAATGGGCAATACTTTCCATTCTCATATGGCCAAAGCTTTTTTCTTATACCCATTTCTCTAAGATCCTTATGAGCTTTAAGATTGTCTTTTGATCTCCTAGTCTCATTGAGCAAAGTGTATAATACATTGTCACATACATTTTTTCAAATGTACGTGACATCTAATTGTGTCGCAACAAATTAGATTCCTAATAAGGAAGATAACAAAATATGCTTTTTTTTCTCCACCGTAATCCATCTCCAACAATAGTTTTTCCTCGACCTCTTTTACCCTTATCATTTGACATTAATGTTTTCCTAAATGCAACATTGATTCCTTCAAGTTGTTTTAATATTTCTGATCTTGATGGTGCTATAGGTGGATTCTTCTGATCAATTGTTCCATTAAAATGAGTTCGATTTAATCTAAATTTATGGCCCCTTTCTAGACCTATAAAATACCATTTTCTACTATGTCTCAATCTATATGAGTTAGTGTCAAAATTGCATGTGGGGGCAGGCTAGACTAGTGTGTGTGTTCCACCCAAATAAGGTACCAAGACTAGGAAAGTCTGATTATCCACATTAGAGCTGCTTGCATCCTCAACATTTTGTTATTTGAAGAATCTAAAGTTTGCACCCTATCATACCACAACTCCCTCAATTCTTTGATCAGAGGTTGTAAGCACACATCTATGTGATTTCAGGGCATTTGTTTTCCAGGAATAATCATTGAAAGGATGAATGAAGTTTGGTTCATGCAATCCCATGGAGGCCAATTGTAGAGGATAAGAACCACTAGCCAAATGCTATAGTTTGTACTCATGGCTCCAAAAGGGTTGAAATCATCATAAGCTAGGCCAAGTCATACATTTCAAGGATCAATAGCAAACTCTAGATGAATTAAGTTAAATGTCTTCGAAGCCTTAGAATCCTTTAGGTGCCTAATCATTTCATCTTGGTTACCCTCCAAAACATGCCATCTTGTTGACTTTGCAGTCTTAGAACACATAAATAATCTTTGCAACCTCGACTTTAGTGGAAAGTATTGCAATATCTTTGTAGGTTTCTTATTCTTATTATCCTTCCACTTAGATGTCTTGCATCTTTTGCACTCTTGCAAGTCTTCATCTTCCCCCAACATAGCATACAATCATTTGGGCAAGCAGGTAGGTGTAATTAAGGCCAAGTTTATTAATGGTTTTCTTGGCTTCATAGAATGAACCGGGAATCTTTGCAAATTCAAAGGCATCTTTTAATAATTCTAGAATCATAGTCACTGCCTTGTCACTCATTCTACACAAGCACTTTTTGTGATACAATTTTATTGAGAAAGATAGTTTTGAACACTTTGTTCAGCCTTCATACAATTGTTGATTACCATCTTTCAACAACTTGTAAAATTCTACATTTTCTCCATTATGCTCTTTATTTAGAGTTTGATCCCATCTAAAGGATTAGGAGAAAGAACAAGTTCCTTTTGGTTGTGTCTAGCAAACCTAAATGCATCATTGATCATAATTTCCATTGGATTTTGAGATTGCAAAGCATCTGCTATGACATGTGTTTTCAAGAGCCTTTAACTCAACTACATTTGACTTTTCACCATACCAATACCAAACTTTTTAGTTTTTAGGAAAACGCTCACAAGTAAGGTGTTCTTGAACTATATCTCTTGTTTGTCACTTACTAAAACCACACTTTGGACAAGGACACTTAATTTTATGACCCCAATAGATTGATCCTGAAATGCAAAATCTAAAATCTTCTTCAACCCATTTACATATTCAAGTGTGTTTTGAGGCTTGTCAATCCAAGATTTATCAATTGGCATGATTGATGAGCAAGACTAAGTGATAGTAATTAAAAAGCCTAAACATAGAAAATGGGCATAAAAAATGTTTCAAATAACAAAAGATGGCACAAATTTAAAACAAATGTAAATTTTAAATAAAAACAACCAGTCAATCTATAAGCTCAAAAAACGTAACAAAATAACTAAAATGTACCTAGTTAAGAGGAGGGATTCGTGGAAGATGCTAGCACACTTGAAGAAGCTTTTTGTACCAATTTGAGTCTCTTTAAATGCCTACAATGGGAAAGAATAATTGATTGTAGATGTTGGTTGCATGCATAATGTGATTGGACCAATGACAATATTCTAGAAAGAAATGAAAATGAACAAAAGTAGAATAAGCCTATTTAACAAAATACAATGAAGTAAAAAGGCACAATGTAACTTGCGTAGAACAAATAAATACCTGTGACACCAAAATTCAAAAAGCTATAGGAAACAACATTGTATTAATTCTTAGTGATCGGAATCATTGTCAAAATTGACAACAAAAACAAAACAAGGCATGAAAATGAATTAGAGATATAGTAGCTGGATTTAACTAAAAGTAGTCTCATATTTAAAGATGGATTTCATTGAGGTTGTTGTAGTTAATCCATGCCTTTAAGTCACAGGAATCATATTTCTGTCAATCCATTGTCAATAAAATCCAAAGTAGTAGTAACTAATCACAAAAAAGAATGAAGCAATAATTATCAGGAAAACTGATTAAAAGAAATTTACTAAGTAAACATATATAGTTTGTCAACAAGGCAATCACACTGTCCGAGAAATATAAAAGCTGATCTATAACTCTGCATCTTAATCGAGTAAAGGAGAAATAATTAACAAAGAAAAATTAGTAAAAAGGAAAGGAACAAAGGAGAGGAGTTTGACAGAATGGGAGGGAAATATATACAAACATCACTTTCACCGTACACTATATATGACAATCAATTGGTTTTAGATGACATTGCATTGTACTCTATGAATGAACTACCATTAATGTTGAACACTAGAGTTTCGGCCAAGCAAAGTAAATGCATAGCATGAAGAAACCAATCAAATCAAAGCAATCTATTACCCCAAATGCACACTAGCCAATTGTTGTGTCTAACCCACTGAGCAAGAACTTATCAAAGATAACAAATGAGAACAAAAAACAAGAGTTTGAGAACAAAAGCAAATAGATTTCTTTTCTTTCTTTAGAAATCAAATCAAAGTTCACCAATTTCATATCAAGCCCCCAATTCAAAAGGGTTGTTTAGCTAAAGCTTCTCAAACAAACCAACACACAATCTGTATGTAATTTAACGAATAAAAACGTGAATACTTCCTGAAAAAGTGAAATGATTGAATGCAAAAAGAAAGTACATTACCCTTAGTGCTTCTTTCTTTACTTGACCTTTCAATAAAAACAGTGAATTCTTACAGAAATGAATCCTTGAATCATTTCTGCATGTACTTATTAAGTAATCAAAACCAGTCAGGCGAGTACGTCATATGCATACTCAATAGTTTACGATGCAAATTGAAAAGGGGGTAATGAAGCTTGCATCAATCACACACAAGTAAACTAAGTGAAATAATGAAAATGAAAAAAACAAATGTCAAATTAACAAAAACCTTTCTCAATTCATACTATCAATTAGATTACAAAGAACAACAATAACAATGCTAAATAAAGCCGCTTTAAAAGTTTCTATGTTTCTTTACTTTATACAACCTAAATAACACAAGCTGAACTTGAACCCTATTTGACTTAACAATAAAATTAAATTGAATACCTATGCTGCAAAGATGACTATGCTCAACTACACCTCTATTAAAAAATGTACACTTTTTCTTTTTCTTTTTTTTTTTGTGTTTCTCTATATATTCTTCACCTAATAATATTCCTAGAAAATATGTTTAGATACTAACTAACATGTATGACGTGAGATTAATTAATTGACACCATGATTAATCATTTACATGTATTGATTCAAGGATTCATAACCAAAAAAAGGGAGCATATTACCCTTAAAAATAGAAATGAATCAAAATAGAAATGAATCATGTAACGCCTCGATTTTTTCCTATCGCACAAAAATGACCAAAATGCCCTTGAGATCATTTTTACCCGGGAATTGGGTGGTGTAACACCCGGGACGAGGCGGGGAGTGATCGCCGTAGAAGGCACGGACAAGGAGCGGCTCCTGCCTCCAAGCGGAGGGGTACATGAATGAATCGATTACACACCCAAATGAGAGGGATCTTGAGTCTGTATATGTATGGGACTATCATTAAGGAGGGCTTATATGAATTGATTGGTCCTGCCTATGCCAAAAGATGCATCTTTCTTTTGGTAGCCCATCACGAAGAACTCAAAGTTAAGCGTGCTTGACTTGGGGTAATTTTGGAATTGGTGACCTCCTGGGAAGTTTTCCTAGGAAGCGTGTGAGTGAGGATAAAGCACACTGAAAAGACCCGTGTTGATTTGGGGGACTATCAATCCATAAAGTAGCAGGGACGTTACAGGCCTGGCCATCCTCAAAGGGGTAGTTTGATGTTTAAAAGGGAGTAAATGTGTTGTGATTAATGGTAGAAGTAGAAATCTCAGTTTTGGTTTATCTCGTATGCAAAATTACCAAAGTACCCTGAGGTGATTGACGCGGGATTATGTACCGACCAAACTCGGCCATCGCAGGGAGTTCAAAAATGATAATTATAAGTGTTGATGGTATCTAGGAAGTTCGGGTGGTCCCGGGAATTGTTGTGTAAAATTACTTTTTTGCCCTTAATTTAGTGCTAATGACCTTACTTAAGTGGTTAATGAAACACATGCAATATTAGGCTCTAATTAAAAATAAATTAATTTTAATTATTAATCTTGGATCCAAATAATTATTTGAT
The DNA here is from genome assembly GCA_030441495.1 of Dalbergia oliveri. Taxonomy (NCBI): domain Eukaryota; kingdom Viridiplantae; phylum Streptophyta; class Magnoliopsida; order Fabales; family Fabaceae; genus Dalbergia; species Dalbergia oliveri. Next base: position 12,470,826 of record JAMLFY010000007.1, read on the forward strand.
GCTAATTAAAGCCTAAGGTTGCTTAGGGAAATTTAAATCCCATTCTTAATCAAAGAGCTCATAAGACTTTATGTCATGTCATGGGCAAATAGTATTTTCTCTGTCCATTCCCTAATTTTAGGAAATGTATTGGAGTTTGAATTCAAACTAATTGAGATTAATTAAAACTAAGACTGAAAAACTAATCTTTAATTGTGTCTTGAAAAGTCTTAAACATATGATAACAACCCCTAACCCTTAATTACCAATCCCTAACCCTTTGCCTAATTAAATCCATATCTAATTCATGCTCTAACACACATGAAAAGATAAATTTTCCCCCCAAAGATAGCCCATGGATGCGGCCTCCCCCCTATGTTTTCACTCTCATATTTTGTTTCTTTTATACACTAACACTCACAAACACTTTTACCATTCACTTTTTTGGCCAAGAGTTTTGTGACCAAAAAGAACTCATGCATTCTCTCAACTCAAGTTTTCTTTTCTTCCTCCTCCACTTGCAAGAACCTCCATCGTCCACCTCAAACCACTACACCTCCACCATAAATCACCTCTAAGACACATAACCTTTTCATCACTAAGCTCACAAACACAAGAAAAATCCTTCCTTCCACTTTTCTTCCCTTGGGCAAATCCACTCTTGCACAAAGAGGAGATTTACTCTTCTCATTTCTTTTCAAAGGAACAAGCTTCCCATTTGCAAAACAAAGAACACACTCTTGGTAGGGATTTTGTTTGAGTTCTTTCTCTTTTTCTTTTGTTTATTTTCGAATTGGATGTTGGAATGGATGGACAAGTTTTTCCTCTTTCATTTTCCTCTCATTTTTGATTTGATGATGGTTGAGCTTTGTTTTTTTTCTTCTTTTCCTTTTGGTTTTAGTTCTTGATGGATGGTTAAAACCATGGCTTGATGATGAAAGATCTCGATAGTGGTTTTGATATCACTATGTGCTTGACCTCTAAAGCCCAAGTTTCGTTTCATTTTCGGTCTTTAAAGGATGAGAAATGTAGAATACTTGTTGGTTTCTTTGAAATATTGTTTATGCTTTCTTTGATGTTTGAGACCATGGCTTGATGATGAGGGTTTCTAGATGATAGTGGTGAATCCATCACATTTGTAACCTCTAAAGCCTAAGACTTGATTTTGGTTTTAAAGAGACATGATAAATAAAATGTTGGTTGGCTTTCTTTGTCCATTTTCTTAAGCTTGATGGTGAGTCCAAGAGATGAAGTTCTTGGAACCATGGTGTTAAAGGACTCTAAACCTCCCTTCCACTTTGTCAAGATTGATTAGGGTTGAGAGTTGATTCTTTAAAGTCTTGAAATAAGCTCTAGTAAACTAATAAAAATGGACTTGCATCATGTTTATATTTCAAGCCCTTGCATCTCATGTTTATGATTCAATGTCTTACATATCATGTTTATTTTCAAGTCATCACCTTAAATCTTGAAGACTAAATAAATGGCCTTGCATTTCCATGTTTAAATTTCAAGCCTTGCATTTCATGTTTATATTTCAAGTTATCACCAAAACTTTAAAGACTTAAAAAATAAGCTTGCATTCCCATATTTACATTTCAAGTCTTGCACATCATATTTATATTTCCAAGCCATCACCTTATAATAACAAAGACTAAAATGAAATAGCATAGCATGTTTATGATTCTTGCTATCACCTAAAATTCCTAGAGCTCAAAGACTTGCCCTTGTATCTTAAATGGAAATCTTGACCATGGACATATTTGAGCATATGATTTCGGCCTTATGATGATGATGGGCCTAAAGTTGAGTTTTATTTTATGTTAAGGTTCAAAATTGTATCTTGGAATTTTTGCAAGCATTAGAAACTCAAAAAGCTATGAAAATGTGATTGTTATGTATGAAGCCTCATTGGTAAAAATTTTAGTGTTGCCACTATTTTGAGGAGTATTATTTATGTTTTCAAAGGGATAAAAGGCTTCATGTGTCTTGAAATAATTTTAAGAAAAACTAGTAACTAGAAATGATTTATGATGCAATTTTCCAAGCTCTTAGAAATTAAACCGATGGTTTCTAATTTGCTCTTATAAATTTTGCAACATGCTGTTTGGAATGACTTGGAGGTGTGAAAATTGCTATTAGTTGTTTTAAAAATTATTCTTGGCACATTAGGCAAGACTAGTAACTAGAAATGTGTAAAATTGTAAGTTTTGAAAGCTTCTAAAGATGTGAATTTTGGGTATTGATTAGGATTATTTGTTTAGTGTATGATGCTATTTGGGATTGTCTAATTGTGTAAGAATTACTAATAATGAGTGTAATAATTATTTTTAGCACTTAGGGAAAAATTAGTAACTATAAAGGATAAAAAAATGTGATTTCTAGAGCACTTGGGAATCAAAATTTTGGATTCTGCTCCAGCATGAAATAATTGTGTTTGACACCATGGATGCAGGTAAGAATCACTAATAATTAGTGTGGGAATTAATCTTAGCATCTTATGATATGCCAGTAATTAGAAATGGTCAAAAACATAATTTCTAGAATTCTTAAGATTTAATTTTCTAACACGGCCCAATGCTATTTGGCACTATTCATAAGGTTAAAAGTTAGTGAAAATTATTGTAATAGCCTTTGTTGGTCTCTTGGATGCATAAAAGAACAATTACAAGTGTTAGGTGAGGCCAATTTGTAGTTTTAACCCGTTTAAGGGCTAATGGGCAATTACTAACAACTTGAGGATGAAAATGTGAATCATATATGTGATGACCTCTGACACATTATGTATATCTTTCAATAAGGGCTAATGGGCAATTCCTAACTTCCGGCATACTTGGTAGGAGCATGTTTATCTTTCAATAAGATGTTGATAATGACATGCTTATGTGAATTATGTTATGATAAGTTACAATTATGATTGAAATATTTGAGATGTATAGTCGATATGTTCTATAAGCATGAAATGTTAATTGATGAGTTTTAATGATGAAATTAAATGCTCATGTCTGCACCTTTAATTAACATGCTAAGATTAAGCTGACATAAGACACATGGAGATGATCCTCTAGACTCCATGAATTAATGGTTAGGAAAGGTGATCCAATAAGGGCCCTTTAGACTCCAAGAATTAATGGTTATGAAAGGTGATCCTCTACCCCTATCCCACACTCTGGGGTCAGGAATTATCTTATCAAGAGAATAAGTGTAGACTAGTGACAACTAGTTTAGATATGGGCTCATAACCTAAAACTCTCAAGAGGAGAGAGTATTAGGGTGGCCTCCATATGAGAAGATAAAGAAGTTTAAGGTCACCTAATGAAAGAAAGAGAAAGGGATAATGTCATGATAATCATATTCTTTATGCCCTATTTACTTGGCATGTTTATTATGGTATGTTGCATTAGCATCGACATGCACTCATGGTATCATATGATGTATTCATAACATCAAGACTTATGCTAAAAGACATGGACCTCAGCTAATGGTATTTGGAACATAATAAATGAACTATACATATATGTCCACTATTTTATAATGAAACGAGGTTCCTGACGACGTAGATGATGACATATGTTAGAAGGTGAAAGCCCTACTAAGATTCTTGTATGACATTCTCATTCCTCTTTCTTTTCTTTACATCTCGTCTTCAGAGGTTGATGGCATCCTTTATGATATACGTTGATGCTCCCACCTGGGAGTTGCACTTCGACCTTGCTCACTAGATGTATCACTTTGTTGGTCGTTGTGCTATTCGCCTTTCTAGTGTTTATGGAGCGCCCCTTTGCACATCTGGTTACCAGTTCCAGGTTCTTCCTGCCACCCCATTTCCTGATGACCTCATCTTTGAGCGTGCTCATCCACACTAGGAGAGACCGCTACACTCCCCCTGCATCAATTGTCTAGGACATCCCGTCTACCATAATCACCTCCTCACTACCTCGACCCATGGTTGGACCCCTCTAGGATTCACCCACCCAGATCTACTCTGAGGGTTCTACCCCCACCATTCCCTTGATGATGGAGGGTGGTAGCGAAGGGGAGGCTATAGTCACGCCAATGAGAGGAGTTGCACCAGTTCATAGAGGAGCTAGCTGACCTAGTCGATGTGCCCTTTGTTGCCCTGCCCACGTCTTGCCACACCCAATGAGCTGGCTCGCTGGATTGGTTACCTTCCTCCCTATAACGCCTCGATTTCTCCGAGTACAAATGACCGAAATGCCCTGAGGTCATTTTCCCGAAATTCAGGATAGTTGCCCCGACAACCCTCGAATGGGTCAACTCGATGTTTAGAGGGATTACATTGTTATGAATGATTTTCGAGGTGAAAATCTCATTTTCTAAACTTTCGGCTCAAAATGACCAATACCCTCCGTGCTCTACAGAGGTAAAAGGTGCCGTTTGAGCCCGAATTTTTCCAGGAAGTTTAGAATGATGTTTTAGAGTAATATTTGATGTTTAGCGGGCCTGAAGGTCCCGAGCAGTTTTAGTGCAAATTACCGTTTTACCCTGAGAAGTGTACGTGCGCCTAATGAAGCAATCAGCCGAACCTAAGCAATATTAGGCTCTAATCGAAGATTAATTTATTTCGATAATTAATCTAGAGTCAAAATGATTTATTAAGGTTGATTAGAAACTAAAATTGCTTAGTCAAGTTCTAATTACGTTCTTTAATTCAAGATGTCTAATCAAAAAGTAATGAATAGTGTTTTTCTCTCTCCAATTTCCTTAGATCAAGGAAATTTGTCTACCACCTTTTTGACCAAAAGAATTATTTTAAAATTGTTAATCTAGTTAGAATTTCCCCAAAAGCCACAAATTTTGAGTTCAAATTTCATCCAAAAAGGCTATGCAAAAGCTAGGATTTGACTACACCTAAGCTAGCACTTTAACTAAGCTTCCAAGACAAGCTTTGGAATATATTTTCCTTCCTCCCAAAGCCAAAATTTCAGCTAGCTCTTCCCCCTAAATTAGCCACAACATTTCATTCTTTATAAATAACACACATTGGAAAGCTTGGCCATTTTTTAGATCATTTGCTAAGTTGTGCATTCTTGCAATTTCTCTTGTTTTCTCTCATTTTCTCTCCTTCTAAGTTCTTTTTCCTACTCCCTCAAAGAAAGCTTTCCACCACCACAAACCACCATAAACCACCTTGAACCACCACCCCCTCACCTCAAACCACCTCTCAAACACTCAATCTTTCCATTTCTAAGCTTGTTTCCTCAAGGAAAAGTCCTTTCCCTTGGTTTTTCCTCTTGGCCGAACTTATATCCCCAACAAAGAGAAGATTTTGTCTTCTCATTTCCTTCAAAGAATCAAGCTTTCTTTCATCTCTTTCAAGATTTCATTTGGTAGGGGTTTTCTTTCAAGTTTTCTTTACTTTCTTTGAGAAAAGTTTCTAGTTTTCTCTTGGTTTCAAACTCTTTTTCTTCCCCTTGTAGTTTCGGCCATGAGGCCACTTTACAAACCAATCTTTAGCTTGATGATGAGGTCTCATGGAGATAGTTTGGTGTTTGCCATGAGAGAAACCTCTAAAGCTTGGATCTTGGTCTAGGACCATATACAAACTCGGTTTTTACTTTTCTTTGCAAGTTCAAAGTTTTGGTTTTTCATTTCCTTTCCTTTATGATTCCGGTTCCTCCTTGGTTTTTCCTAGTTCAAAGTTTTGGTCTTCATTCCTCTAAGGTTTCGGTTTTTCCTTTTTGCCTTGTCCAAGCTTTGGTTTTTATTTCTTTTTCTTCAATGGTTTCAGTTTTTCCTTTCCTCTCTTGAACAAAGTTTGCTAAAAATGTTAAGGTAGCCCTTTTATGTTTGTTTGAAAGGTTGTCTCTAGAAAAATCGTTTCCTTGAGCTTGATGATGGTGTTCGAAGAACATAAGACTTCCTTGGTGTCTTGATGCTAAGAACTCTAAAGCTCACTTAATGATACATAATGGGTTGAGGTTTTTATGTTCCTTTAAAGTCTTGTAAGAGCTCTAGTTAAGATTAAAAAGGAGTTGCATTCATGTTTATTTTTATGCTTTGCATAGCATGTTTATTTTCAAGCTATCACTAAGCAACTTAAAGATTAAAACAAGAATGTGCATCATCACTTAATAAATCTCAAAGCCTACCTATTTCAACCTTAAAGTTGATTGTTGATTTGGGGTAAACACCCCAAGAGGCCTAGAGCACTAAAATAAAGAATTGAACCTTGCATTTCATGTTTACTTTCTTGTCTATCATGTTTATATTTTACGCCATCACTTAAACTCTAAAGATAATAAATGAGTGCACCTCATATTTATTTTATGCTCTCACTTTATTTTCTAAAAGAAGAGTAAAATGAGTTGCATAGCATGTTTAAATTTATGTCACCACCTAAATGGTCTAGAGCTCAAAGACTTGCCCAAGTATCCAATGTAAAGTTTTAAGAAAACATTGGTTTTTCAATGAAGCCATTTTGGCCTTGTGGTGATGATGATGGGCTTGGTGTGAGTTCATCTAATCACAAGTGCCCATAGCCATGTTTTGAAATTTTTCTAAGCTTAGGAGTACCTAAGGAGCATTATGAATGAGATTATATGTTTTAAATCTATTTTATGAGAAAATTAATTTAGCTACTGATTGACGTGGCGTCGAGCTCACTCAAATTAATCAGGCTATATACTTGTAATATAGAGCAACCTGAATCGTTTCCCAAGGAATTCTCAATGAACTAATTCGCTCAATTGAAAACAACACAATACAGAATTAGCATCAAAATGAAAAATAAGGGGGTTTGTTCAATTTCAATAGTAAAAGTAAAGAGATTAAGCGAAATTAACAATTAAAAAGCAACCAACCCAGACTTAGTTCCTGAAAATCCGTCATTGGACAATTACTCACTGAATTCGTGGTTGATCCTAAACAAATCGGAATCCCTGCATTCATTTAGAAAAGCGAAGCTACTAGGTGATCACCTAGTATTTTATCACTCTGTGTTCACTCATTCAACGTACAGTGCCCACTTAAACCCGTTTTGATTTTAAGCCCTTTCGATTAATCAACCTAAATGTTAAATCTAACATTCAACACCCCTTCCCTTGCTTATCCAGAACCGAAATAGAAGGGAAAGGAAAAGAACGAACTCTGAGTGAGGCAAAACGTCCTCGGATTAACGGAGAAACTCAATTCGTGGGTTGATCGATTAGTGCCTTAGCCAACCATGGCAGAAACAAAAAAACGAGAATAGAATAGAGAAGATGAGAAGTTGAACAGAATGCACAAAAAATTACAATCTGTAAGAAGAAGGTTTTTCCAACCCAAGAGTCAACACTATTTTGTAGCTCTTAAAAACCAAAATAAAATAAACCGGTTCAAAGGACAAGAACCGGACCAAACAAAAACCGAAAACTAATGCTTTGGTTCCTTGCAATTTGGACACTTAATTAACTAAGCTTTGCTCCAGCATTTCATGACTGCCTTCTTGTTGAATTTGGCCTTTAATTGGGAACCTGAAACAAAAGTTATAATTAATTCCATTTACAAGCCCAAAATCCAATTTAGACCAAAAACCAATATTTACACACGAAATTGCCCCAAGATCATTATTCAATTGCAAAAATAAAGTGTGATAAAAAATCAATTATCAAATCCCCCACACTTATCCTTTTGCATTCTGGGCAAAATTAAAAACTCAACAAAACATAAAGACTCAAAGACTCAAAGATAAAGACTAAAGGATAAACCTCTCCTTCCAACAATTGTCAAGAATGCAAAATTTGGACAGGAACACAAATATGCTCTCAATCAATCTCTCAAGTGTATAAGGTAGCAAGTGTATCACTCAAATTCCACTCAACAAAACTGCCTACCATAAGCTTGCTCAAATTCTATTTCTCTACTACTCAAAACACATGCATACACAAATCAAGAGGACTTATTATTCAAGGGTGTAATGGGGCTATGGTCAAGGTATGGACAAGGAATGAAAGGCTAAGCACCCAAGAAATTTAAAAGAGCATTAGTGAAGTAACACCAAAGTTTGCTCAAAACCAACTAAGTAATGAAATGTAAATTCACAATTTTTTTTTTTGTTTTTTTTTTGTTTTGTTTTTGTTTTTTTTTCAACAAAAAATGAATAAATCCTATATTCCATAACAATTGGCATCAAATAGTTCTAGTAGTCCCAATAGTTCCCCCCACACTTAAATTGTTGCACACCTGGGCAACCCCACTTAAACAGAAACACTAAGGTGCAACCAATGCTCAATAAATGTCCAAGGTGCGGAATAAAATGGTTTTACACTTAGGCTTGTAATGTGGCTAAGACAAGGATGATACAAAGAAGCACAAAGGGGCTAACCAACGGGGTATAATGCAAAGGAAAGCTATCTGGCCAAAGTGGTAACTAGAAGAAAGAAGGCCTCTATCATATTCATGCATACAAGTGAAAAATGTAGTTTCAAAAAGATTAAGAGCAAGTTCTAGAGAACAAAATCATGAGCAGAAGCACACAAGAAAGAAAGAATGTAGAAAATATATTCCATTCCCATGGGTCCAAAATCTCACAAAGGTCAATACCAACACACGTTCAGCATCACAATATCAACTACCAAGTCAGATAATCCAAAAGTCAAGAAATTCAGTCCAACAGAATGATATATAAAAAACAAACAAAATATCCAAGTCCAATGATACCATGTCCAACTTAACAATTAACAGAAGGAGGGTTCAGATTGCATTATTCACAAAATCCTTTTATTAACAATCAAAGTTAAATTGAAAGCGCAAAGAAAAATAGGGAAAAGGGAAAGAAAACTCCCTTAAGGAGGGTATGTAGCATCAGTGAGCCTAATCTCTTGGCTCCCAGGTTGCCTTGAGGTCCTCATAAAAATGCTTTAGGCGTGTCCATTCACAGTGAAAATCCTCCTGGTTTGTTCATCACATAACTACTGCACCATAAGGAAAGACATTAGTAATCACAAAAGGGCCATCCCATCTTGATCGAAGTTTACCAGGCATAAATTTAAGACGGGAGTTAAATAAAAGAACTTTCTGGCCCACAACAAACTCTTTTCTCAGGATGTGCTTATCATGAAATGCCTTTGTCTTTTCCTTGTATAGACGTGAACTCTCATAGGCATCCAATCTAAGCTCTTCCAGCTCTTGCAACTAGTTTCCTCTCCACCCCTGACTTGGCCAAATCCATGTTGCACTCTTAATGGCCCAATATGCCTGATGCTCCAGCTCATTGGAAGATGACATGCTTTACCAAAAACAAGCCGAAAAGGAGACATCCCAATCGGAGTCTTGTATGAGTTCGATATGCCCACAATGCATCATCTAGCCTCTTGCTCCAATCTTTCCGTTAGAGTTAACATTTTTGAAGAATTTGCTTAATCTCTCGTTCGAGATTTCAGCTTGGCCATTGGTCTGTGGATGGTATGCTGTGGCAACCTTGTGTATCACACCATACTTCCGTAATAAAGCACCCATGCTTCGATTACAGAAATGAGAGCCCTGGTCACTGATAATAGCTCTAGGAACACCAAACCTGGAGAAATGTAGACCTGACAAAATCTACAACAACAGGAAGAGTCATCAGTCCGGAGGCTTTTGCCTCAACCCATTTTGAAACATAATCAACAGCCAGCAATATATAAGTAAAACCATGAGAAACAGGAAATGGACCCATAAAATCAATACCCCAGACATCAAAAACTTCACAAAACAATATGGGTTGTTGGGGCATCTCATGCCTATGGGAAATACTCCCTGTCGCTAACAGTTCTCACATGACTTACAAAACAGATGTGCATCATGAAAGGAAGGCCAAAACAAACCAGAATCTAGCACCTTCCTAGCAGTCTTTGGGGTCCAAAGTGACCACCACAAGCAGAAGCATGGCAAAAATGCAAAATGGAATGAAACTCATTATCAGGCACACATCTCCTAATCACTTGGTCATTACAAAATCTCCACAAATAGGGGTCATCCCAAACATAGTATTTAGATTCACTTTTCAATTTCAGAGTTGGGCCCTAGTGGAATCAGCAAAACACCAACCAAATAATTTACCAAATCAAGCATACCAGGAAGTGTACCTTGGCTGGAAAAGCGCCCATTAGGAAAATCATCCCGAACGGAGAGAAGTCATAATGGTGAGTGACTCGACTCAAATGATCAGCTACCCAGTCTCCTCCACTTCTGTCCTTAATCTCAATGTCAAACTCTTGGAGCAACAACATCCACCGAATGAGTCGGGCTTAGCATCTGGCTTCTTCAAAAGATACTTTAAGGCTGCATGGTCAAAGACAATAACTCTAGTATCTAGCAGATATGACCTAAATTTATCAAGTGCAAAACAACAGCCAAAAGTTCTTTCTCAGTGGTTGTGTAATTAGACTTGGAGAATCCAAAGTCTTGGATGCATAGGCAATGACATGAGGAGCCTTTTTGACTCGTTGAGCAAGAACAGGCACCAACACATAGTTGGAAGCATCACACATCAACTCAAATGGAAGAGACCAATCTGGTGACCGGATCACCGGGTCGTGGTCAGGCCGCTTCAAATGGTTGAAGGCTGACTTACACTCATCATCAAACACAAAATCTGTGTCGTGCGCAAAGGTTGGTCAAGGGTCTGGCAATCTTGCTGAAGTTGTGGATGAAGCGCCGTAGAATCTGCATGACCAAGAAAAGAACGCACTTCCGCATAGAAGCGGGGTAAGGTAAAGTAGAAATAACATCTATCTTAGAGTCTACCTCAATGCCTTTCCTAGATACAATGTGTCCCAAAACTATCCCTGACTCAACCATGAAATGACATTTCTCAAAATTCAACACAAGATTGGTCTCAATGCATTTATTCAAAACTCTAGCCAAATTACCCAAGCATGCATCAAAAGAAGACCCATAAACGTAAAATCATCCATAAAAACTTCCATGCAATCCTCTAAAAATTCAGAAAAGATGCTTACCATGCACCGTTGGAAGGTTCCAGGTGCATTGCAGAGTCCAAAGGGCATCCTTCTGTATGCAAATGTTCCAAATGGGCATGTGAAGGTAGTCTTCTCTTGATCTTCAGGGCAATGTGGATTTGGAAGTAGCTTGAGTAGCCATCCAAGAAGCAATAGTGAGATTTACCAGCCAACCGTTCCAGCATTTGATCAATAAAGGGTAAAGGATAGTGATCCTTGCGGGTGGCCTGGTTGAGCTTCCTGGAGCTATGCAGGTTCCAGCGTTTTGAGCTCTTGTGGGAATTAGCTCATTCTTCTGGTTGGCCACAACAGTCACTCCAGATTTTTTGGAACTACCTGAACTTGGGCTTACCCACGGCGTCCGAGATAGGATAGATAATGCCAGCTTGCAAGAGCTTAGTCACTTCCTTCTTCACCACATCCAAAATAAGGGGATTCAGGCGCCTCTGAGGTTGTCTCACTGGCTTAGCACCTTCTTCCAATGAAATTCGATGCATGCACATGGAAGGGCTAATGCCAACAATGTCGGCTAAGGTCCACCCAATCGCCTTCTTATTTGCCTTTAATAATCTCAGGAGCTGCTCCTCTTGATCAGGTAGAAGGTTCCTTGCCACAATGACTTGGCAACTGCTCATCTTCCAAGAAGGCATATTTCAAGTGATCAGGAGAGATTTCAGCTCCAACTTAGGTGGTTGCTCAGGAGAGGAAGAAGGTCGGCAGATTGCACCAACTCTGAGCATGTGTATCATTTGAACCTTAGTGCCTGAAAATGAATTGAAAAGATCTAGATTTTGCCCAGATGGCACATTAGAATTATCATCACATCAACATCAACATTAACATCACTATGAAGTGCATCACAAAAATTAGAAAAACATGAAAAGTCAGTGCAAATAAGACACCATTCATCATATTTACAACCACAAACAACAGTGTCATTAACAGATGCAAAATCTGATAATCTCACAAAACTCAGCATAAGCATCATTAACCACATCATCAATCACATCAATGCACAAAACTGAATGCTCCTCTCTAGGGTGTTTCATGGCATCAAAGATATTAAAATGCACAATACTATCACCAAATTCCATGGAAAGAGTACCAGAATACACATCTATCTTGGTCCTAGCGTTTTCAAGAAAGGCCTCCCAAGAATAATTGGGGTGCACTGAGGAGACTCACCCTCCATCTCTAAAATGTAAAAATCAAGAAAATATCAATTCATTGACTCTAACCAGAACATCTTCAATCAAACCAGGGGTGAGCATTACTCCTATTAGCTAATTGGATGACAACACCAGCACGCAAAAGGCCAAGACCAAGAGTATTATAAACAGATTCAGGCATGACATTTATGGAAGCACCTAAGTCTAACATGCAATCAGAAAATTTACAATTTCCAATAATGCAAGGAATAGTAAACGTCCTGATCTTTGCACTTCTTAGGCATGGGCTGGATGAGTGCTGACACATTTCGACTCAAGCTCACTCGCTCATTTCCTTGTAGTCGCCTCTTGTTGGTACACAACTCCTTCAGAAATTTGGCATATTTGGGAATCTGCTCATCACATCTAAGAGAGGAATGTTGACTTCAACTTTTCTGAATGTCTCAAGGATCTCCTTCTCTTGTGCTTTCTCTGCCAACTTTTTGGATTGAAGGGCTCTCTTGAGGGAAAGGTAGAGGGATGGAGCTTTGACCGTTTCAGCTTTTGAGGTTGGTTCAGCTTCAGCCTTGCTGGGCTCTTCTAGTTGCTTGCCAGACCTTAAGGATATAGCACTGACATTCCCTTTCCGATTGGGAATTGTCTGGAAGGAGAGAGCTACTGGATCCTTGGGTTGTAGTTGGTTCAGTGAAGTTGCTAACTGCCCAATCTGAGTTTGCAAATTCTGAATTGAAGATTCCGTTCTTTGCGGAATTGCAAACTGTTTGTTGCAAGCGCTTCACCAAATCTTCCAATGAGGACCACCACTACTAGTCTGCCGTTGTGCTGGGGGCTGCTGTTGCACTGGTGGTGGAGGTACAGACGCGGTGCTGCGGATTTCCGTCTTTGCTGTGTAAAATTCCGCCGCTGTACTGCGGTTTTCTGTTCCACCTGAAGTTTGGATGATCTCTCCAGCAGGATTGAAAGTATTGGAATATGGATTATGCTGCGCGTTGCTCCAATGTGGTTTCCCAGGAAGACTCCTGCAGCTCCTGATTGGTCTAGAGAGGTGCCTTCTTGCAAAGTCAAGCAAGCATCTGTGGATGGAGTGGATCATGGGGAGTGGGAGCCTGCACTGTTTGTGTCACCTCAAACGCCTTACCAATGAGGTCAATTCATCAAGTCGTTTTCCAGCCTCTGGTGGTCTGGACTAGACACTACTGCGGTTTCTGGGCACTGTGTTGTTGGGCTTGGGTGCTTGAATTGAGAACACGCCCCACTGTTTGCTCTAGTGCCAAATTGCTGAGAATTAGCTGCCATGTTTGCTATCAATTGTCTGGCCGAGCAGTGTCTTATCAACCAAAGCTCCACCACTAGCTGCATCCACCATATTTCTGTCCATGGCAGCAAGCCCTCATAGAAATACACTATCAATAACTGGTCACTATCTGGTGGTGTGGAGTTTAACATAGCCTCTTGAACCTCTCCCAATATTCATGCAAATTCTCTCCATTCACTTGCCTTATCCCACATATCTCTTTTGATTGCAGTGGCTCTTGAGGCGGGAAAATTTCTCCAAAAACAATCTCTTCATGTCATTCCAGCTTGCAATAGATGAGGGTTGGAGGTAATACAACCTTTAGCTCCACCATCCAGAGAGAAAGGAAAAGCTCTCAATTTAATCGTTCCTCATCAATTCCTTGTGGCTTCATTGTGCTAGACCACATGGAACTCCTTCAAATGCTTATGTGGATCCTCACCTGCAAGACCATGAAACTTGGGAAGCAAATGGATAAGACCGGATTTAAGCTCAAAGTCAGCTTCAAGATTAGGATATTGGATGCATAAAGGCTGATAATTAACATCAGGGCAGCCAATTCCTTTAATGTCCGATTATCCATGTTATCAGAAGAATGAAAACTAAGAGATGCAACAGAATTGGAATCAGAATCAATATAATCAGAATGTTAGAAATCAGAATGCTCAGGACCAACTGGATGACTTAGCCTAGAAGCCCTCTGAGCAGCATGCAATGTTCTCTCTATCTAGGATCAAAAGTTAACAGGTCATGTGCATTGCTACTACTCCTAGTCATACATAATAGGCAGAAACATGAAATAACCAAAACAAAATCAAAAACACTATCAAATGAATTTTAAAAATTATACGAACACCATAGCAAAATTATAAAATGTATTTTTGATTTTCTGTAATTTTTGATGATTTTTAAAAATCATGAAATTGGAAAAAAAAATGAAAAAGTGGTCTAAACGATGGAATTTTTCCTATCTTCTTACCAATTTTCAGCAATTGGAGATAGTTGACAGAAACCGAAAACAAATGCAACTATGCTATGCTATGCATCATGTGATATGATGAATTTATTCTATGTATTATGCAGCAATCAAGGTCAAAAGGACAATGCAAATTCCCCGAACGCGCCAAAATTTGACGTGGCTTCGAGCTCACTCAAATTAATCAGGCTATATACTTGTAATATAGAGCAACCTGAATCGTTTCCCAATGAATTCTCAATGAACTAATTCGCTCAATTGAAAACAACACAATACAGAATTAGCATCAGAAATGAAAAATAAAGGGGTTTGTTCAATTTCAATAGTAACAGATAACAGATTAAGCGAAATTAACAATTAAAAAGCAACCAACCCAGACTTAGTTCCTGAAAATCCGTCATTGGACAATTACTCACTGAATTCGTGGTTGATCCTAAACAAATCGAATCCCTGCATTCATTTAGAAAAGCGAAGCTACTAGGTGATCACCTAGCATTTTATCAAACTCTGCATGTTCACTCATTCAACGTATAGTGCCCACTTAAACCCGTTTTGATTTTAAGCCCTTTCGATTAATCAACCTAAATGTTAAATCTAACATTCAACACCCCTTCCCTTGCGTTATCCAGAACCGAAATAGAAGGGAAAGGAAAAGAACGAACTCGGAGTTAGGAAAACGTCCTCTGATTAAATGGGAAACTCAATTCGTGGGTTGATCGATTAGTGCCTTAGCCAACCATGGAGAAACCAAAAAAACGAGAATAGAATAGAGAAGATGAGAAGATGAGAAGTTGAACAAAATGCACAAAAAATTACAATCTGTCCTGAAAGAAGGTTTTTCCAACCCAAGAGTTAGAACACTATTTTGTAGCTCTTAAAAATCAAAATAAAATAAACCGGTTCAAAGGACAAGAACCGGACCAAACAAAAACCGAAAACTAATGCTTTGGTTCCTTGCAATTTGGACACTTAATTAACTAAGCTTTGCTCCAGCATTTCATGACTGCCTCTTGTCGAATTTGGCCTTTAATTGGGAAACAAAAGTTATAATTAATTCCATTTACAAGCCCAAAATCCAATTTAGACCAAAAACCAATATTTACACTAAATTGCCCCAAGATCATTATTCAATTGCAAAAATAAAGTGTGATAAAAAATCAATTATCACTGATCTTGCTTGGACTTTAATGATTTTAAAGAGATAAATTGGTTTCTAAAAGAGTTTGAGTTCCTAAAATTGTTCCAAGAGAAAACTAGCAACTTGTATGCATTTTAATTCATGAGATTATGTGATTTTATGGGCTTATGATTTCGGTTCTGCCCTTCATGATTGGCTGCTGTACAAATGTTGTTCTAAGGTATTAAAATGTGTAAAATTATGTTTGAGTGAAGGGAGGATCAATTTAGAGAAGTTAGAAAAGAATAAGTAACTTAAAAGGATCAAGAATGAGAATTCTAGAACACCTTAATGCACAAAAATGCAATTCTGTTACAGCATAATTAATTCGAGTGTAATTGGTTTATAATCAGTAGGATATGCATAAAAACCTTTCATAAATGATTAGGTATTAATTACTAAGCTTAAGGTGATGATAAGGACTTAAAATAGGAATTCTAGCACACTTAGATATGGCAAGATGTGATTCTGTCCAGCAAAGCTAAATTGAGGAAAAGTGAATTATAACTTAGTAAACATGCCTAGGAATCCCTCATAATTGGTTTAGGGATTGATTATGAAGCCTTAGGTGAAGACGGATCTTGAAAAAGGGTTTAAAACGAAGATTTTAGAACCCCGTAATCATATGATGATTTTCTGCCCAAGATGCATAATGCTGTTTGGAATTTTTAGTAAGCCTAAATCTTAGTAAGAATTATAAGTAATGATCTCTTAAGTGGAATAAAGATGTACTATGAGCATTAGAATGATTGGAACTTAAGTTTAAGACCCGTAAGGGTCAAAACATAAGACAATATGAGATAGGAAGTGTGATGTGAGAATGAGACCAAGTGAGTATGCTTATGAATGAATGTGTTAATATCATGAGTATGAGAATATATGGATTTGTGATATGCGTTGTGATGTTTTTGTATGAGCATAATGCATGAGACTATGTGATAGAAATGAATTAGAGAAAGTATGTTGTCATGATTGAAAAGTTTTCTTGATGGAGGATTTTGTGAGATAACATGCATTATGTAAGTTATGTGGCAAGACTCAATTTGAGGAAATTCGTGGTGGAGTCGTCGTGCCTCCGAATTTCCGTCAAATTTGAGGGACAAAAAGAAAGTTTTTTTTGAGAAATATGAAGTTTAAAGTTATATGCCGACACACATTTCTCCTGCTCCTGAGGAGAAAGTAAACCCATGGGGTATGGACGTTTAAGCCATACCGAAGCGGACAAAGTCGTTGGCTTAGTTGATGCGTTTCGAAGAATGAAAGTATGTGATGTTTAAGGTGACACATCGAGACGTATTTCTCCTGCTCCTGAGGAGAAGGTAAAACCTTGAGGGCATAGACATTAGCCAAAGCGGACAAAGTCACTGGCTTAACCAGTCGATGCGTTTCGAAGAAGGAAAAAGTCCCATGATGGGTGATCCTCAGGCCCCTACCCGTACTCCGGGAGTCGGGATTATGATGATTATGTTTATGATTCGCTTATCAAGAGGATAAGTAAGAACTAGTGACGACTAGTTAAGGTATGAGCTCATAGCCTAGTTTAAGGGGTGCGGTTACTATATTATTGGTGTCACAAGTATGAGAAAAGGAAAGATGTTCAAAGAAAAGTTTCATGCCACTCAAATGTTGTTTGAATTATTGTTTGATTTACCTAAAGTGCTGCCATGCATCCATGAAATATTATGTTGCATACATGCATTAAGAATCATTATAAAAGACATGGACCTTGGATAAATACCTTTGCGAAAACTCCATAATGAACTAATGCATGCTTAACCTTTTCATAATAAACCCAAGGTTCCTGGGACGTAAACGATGACACTAGGATAGAGGACTTCCCTACTGAGATTCTTTAGTAAGAATTCTCACCCCTCTCGTTTCATTCCGTTACGTCTTCAGATATCAATGGCGTCATTCGTGATTTTCATTGACCCGCCTACATGGGAGGTGCACTATGACCCCGAGCATCAGTCCTACCACTTCAAGGGTCATTGCGAGGTGCGCGTTTTTCATACGTGGGACGCCTATTGCTTTCCCCGTCTCCAGCTATCGTTTCGATCCGACTTCACCCTTTGGTGACGACCTGATCTTTGAGAGGACACGACCCGAGACGAGCAGGCTTGTCGTGCCCATCCTTCCTCGTCGGAGGGCTCCTCCCCTTCGCTTCCTATGGGTCTCGGAGGAGGTAGCGAGGACACGGTCACCCAGCCGAGGCATGCGAGGCGTTCGACAACCCGAGGCGACCACGACGCGGAGGCCACACTGCTCCCGATTGCTATGCCTAGATCTCCTCTTCATTGGGCTACATCCGAGGAGCTTCGTCAGTTCGCGGGCTACATCTCCCCAACGAAGATCGGCATCGCCAGGAGGCTTGGAGAGAGAGGGTAGCGATAGTTAGGTGCTTATCTTTTGGGGGTTATTTCATGTATTTGTTATCATGTTTTCTTATTTTATGTCTTTGTACTGCAAGCTCTGCCCACTAGTATGGGTAAGACTTTATGTTTCTGTTATATTTCTGTTGTGATGTACTAAACTATATTATCTAATGTAATGAGGAATGATGTTTATGATGGATGTGTTCTTTAATGCTTATGTTCTGGATGTTTTATTTGTTCTTCCGCTTCACGTTGTTTATGTTACGTGCAAAGGCTCGCACTTTGTTTTATATAAATCATTTAAAAAAAAATTACCCGTATTTTTCGCTAAGTATTTTATAAATGAATTTAAAGAGAAGTAATAACTAATAATTAGTCTTGATACGTCCTAGGCGTATTAGGGTTAAATATTAGGGTGTTACACTTCCTCCCTGAGCGACAAAGGAGGAGGTACGGACCTCTAGAGCGCCTATGCACTTATAGTAGAGAGGATAACCCTCTTTTACTTTTTGTTTATCAGAGGTTATCTAGTCTAGGCGCACCTAGTAGGAGGAGTAGGAGGAGAAGTCTTTAATTTTGATGTAGTTGCATTTCATTCATGGATATTATGGGATGGTTGTATGTTTTGAGCCCAACCTTTGTTGGTGGGCATGATATGACTCTCTTTATGTATATGATGGGTATGCAAAGTGGAATGATTAACTATATATATATATATATATATATATATATATATATATATATATATATATATAAGTATGATCTTACTTGTTCATGGTTTGTGATGTTGCGTTTTATGTATGCCTGTGTCTTGCTATGATCTTCTTCCTTGTCATGCTCAGGACGAGATGTAGTTCAGGATGTATGCGTAGCTCGCATTTTGATTTAAGAGTGGAAAAAAATTTCCTATATTTTTCTAAGAGTATTAAAATTAGAACTAAAACAAAAGAGTAATAACTAATAATTAATTGGAATGCGTCCTAGGCGTGTTAGGTTAAATATTAGGGTGTTACAAATCTAAATAGAGAAGAAGTTATTTTCCCTTAAAAACAAGAAAGTGACCAGTTATGTTTACAGCGGCAATACCTCAAATACTTGAGAGAACAAAAGATGATTTCTTTTGTTGAAGTAGAGCTCTTTTTGTCACCACTATCTTCTTCCTCCTCAGCTTAGGCCCCAGAACAGCACCATTGTTCTATCTCGCAAAGGCGTTGTCTTTGGTTGTGGAGGATTCTTTTGCAAGGATGTGTGTTGAAAGGGGAGAAGACAGAGAGGTAGCACTTTGAATATGGTGGTGCAGGTGAGGCAGAGTTCGCTGAGCTGAGGTCATGATGCGGAGGTTAGGTGGAGATTTTCTAGTGAAGGGAGGAGTGCAGATGGGTTTTCTTAGTAAAGGGTTTTCTAATGGCACGAAGAATGAAAGAGGGAGTGAAGAGTGGCGCCTAAGTGAAAGAAATGGGTTTTCTCAGTGAAGGGGGTTTTCTTAGTAAAGGGTTTTCTCATTGTTGGGTTTTTGTTTCTCTTTACTTCTTATCCTGAACATAGACTTGGGCTTTTGGGATCTTATTTTTATCTCAGGTTTGATTATAAAAGAATTCTCTTTTCTTGGGCTGACAAGTTTTTTTTGAAAAAAATGTTTTTTTCAGCTTTTCTTCTTTCTATTTTATTTAAAATTTCAATTAAATCCTTTAAGTAACACATTCTTCAAAATTAGTCCTTTTTAAAATTTTGAAAGTTCTTGTATAGCTAAGCACAATAAAATTTGAGTTAGAATCTAAAAGTTCCACAATGAATAAACGATTTATAAAATGTGTGTGTGTGTGTGTATGCTCGATGAAAAATTTGCTCTCAGTTTTATCCACTATTCAAATTTTGTTTCTATTTTCAAGGGAATACAACTACAATTGTAGTAATGAAACAAGTTCCAAATTCAATTGAAATAAAAATAAAACACAAAATGTGCTCTATTTACCATAGTTCATTTTTTTTATTATAAGATTAAAAAATCAAGAGATAACGTATCCTCTTAGAAGAGTTTAGCTTCCCATCCTCATTTTCTAGTAGCAAATGACAAAATTTTAGTTAATATTTTTTAATTTTTTTTATATATATTTTTACAAAATATTAAATAATATAAATAAAGAAAATATTTAAAAAATCAAAAGAAATTGTGACATATATCATTAGATATTTTACACGTCACCTATCTAGCTAAATCCAAAATTGAATAAAATGACTTATGTTGAGGATTAGCGTAGTTTGAGCATCTAATTAGAAGATTTAGAAGTTAAGGTATCGATTTGGAACTAGCTAAAAGTTTAAAGAGTGGGAATGCTCTTTTTCCCTTATTTTATTAAAAAATAGTAAAAAAGACATAAAAATAGTAATGGTAAATAAAGGCAATTCTTAACCGCCATAAGTTACCAAACTGCCGTAATTTACTAAGCATTGTGGTAGTTTTAAAGAATCGCCCTAATTTCACCACCATAATTCACATAAATTTTTGTAGTGATTTAAATATGCACCTATTAGGAGAGGAATGCTTTGTTGTGAAGCGCAAAATTAAACATGTTACTAGATTTCTAAAGTTTTGCATACATAAAAAGTATTATGTTTCTAAGAGATCATTCTTGTCGATTGTGATAAAGTCCCTGAAGCTTATTCCTCACAAAGAGATGAATATCTAACAAGATATATACTATTAGGTCTATAATAGTATTTTAATGACATAATTATCTCTCATAATGATATAGAACTTCATTGCATTGCATGTGTCTCTTTCATTGTTCCATCCAAATTTCTTTTACAAAAAATCAATTAAATTGATCATGTCTAAATCAATAAAAAATAGATTGGATTAGATATTAGTTTAACCAAAATTTTTAGATTCAATCTAATCCAAGTATAGATTATATTATTTAGATCAATTTGACTTTTCACACAAAGCTGAACCAAATTGATTTTCAAACACTTACAAATTCTTTTAATGGAAGCTTTTTTTTTTTTTTCTCCTTTAGAATATGTAACCTTAGTTAATAAATGTCCTCATTTAGCATTCAGTCAAGGTTAATAAAACTTTCATCATAATTTGGGATGCAGTCCAACATTGTGAAACTTCAAGGGTACTTTATTAATTATCCTATTTTATTTGAAAGACATTACATCTATGATCAGCCAGCAAGGATAGTAATAGTTTCATCGTGTAATATTGTATTGACTTTATATATAGTTATCATTAGGTTTATAGAAAATCAACTTGCATGGATATTCATCTAGCTCAAACTATAGCATAGACTCCATGATGGCATATGACAAAGGAAACATCATTTATTGAATCAACAACACCATTGTTTCTTCATCTAGCACGAGCTATGACAATGAATTCAGCCAAAAGAAGCTGCAACAAAATAAGATGGAATAAATCATCAACAATAAGATAAATTGGCAATAACTCATTTCTAAGTATAGGCATAAATTTGATTAACACTGAGTTTTCTGAACATCCTCTCCCGCTTTATAGATTAACGACTGTCCCACAAACCAACACGGGTCTTTTTAGCGTGCTTTGTCACTCACACGTTTCCTGGAAAACTTCCAGGAGGTCACTCATCGTAAAATTACCCCAAGTCAAGCATGCTTAACCTGGAGTTCTTTTGTGATGGGCTACCAAAAGAAAGATGCATCTTTGTGGCATAGGTAGTACCAATCAATTCATATAAGCCCTCCTTAACTGTATAGTCCCATACCTATAGAACTCAAGATCCCTCTCATTTGGGTGTGTAATTGGTTCATTCATGTACCCCTCCGCTTGGAGAGAGGAGCCGCTCCTTGTCCATGCCTTCTCGCACGGCGATCACTCCCTCGTCCCGGGCTTTACATGCCCACCAGCTTCCGCTTGGTTCGTCCTCGAACCACACCATACTAGGAGAGGTGTAGGCTCTGATACCATTTGTAACATCCTCCGCTTTATGGATTGATAACTGCCCACAAACCAACATGGGTTTTTTCAGCGTGCTTTATCCTCACTCACACATTTCCTAGGAAAACTTCCCAGGAGGTCACCCATTCTAAAATTACCCTAAGTCAAGCATGCTTAACTTGGAGTTTTTCGTGATAAGCTACCGAAGAAAGATGCATCTTTGTGGCATAGGTAGTACCAATCAATTCATATAAGCCCTCCTTAATTGTATAGTCCCATACCTATAGAGACCAGGATCCTCTCATTCGGGTGTGTAATCGGTTCATTCATGTAC
Organism: Dalbergia oliveri; assembly: GCA_030441495.1. Taxonomy (NCBI): domain Eukaryota; kingdom Viridiplantae; phylum Streptophyta; class Magnoliopsida; order Fabales; family Fabaceae; genus Dalbergia; species Dalbergia oliveri. The sequence goes on from JAMLFY010000007.1 coordinate 12,492,992, forward strand.
CCCTCCGCTTGGAGGTAGGAGCCGCTCCTTGTCCGTGCCTCCCGGACGCGATCACTCCCCGCCTCAACTCTAGGCATAGTGGAAGCGTGGTGGGCCTATAACCCATAGGTCCCATGATTGAAACCTGGCTTTGATACCAAAATATAACACCCTAATATTTAACCTAACACGGCTAGGACGTATTTATATTAACTATTAGTTATTATTCTTTTGTTCCATTCTTTAAATTTGTTTTATCAAAATACTTAGTGGAAAATATAGGTAAAATTTTTTTTTGAAACATAAAACAAAACGTGAGCTGCGCATGCTATCATAAACTCAACATCGAGTGCCATCAAAGTAAACAAGGGAAATATAAGCCATGCACATACACGTTTAAAGTACACAATCCATCATAACAAAATATGGTTCATAATGCATCGTAAACAAAATAAATGGAGTCACACCCATATAGAGTGGGCTGAGCTTCCAAATACATAAGTAAACAGAAAGAAAATACAGGAAACCAGGAAATATATGGAATCACAAAACACTAATATAGCCAGCTATGGTTTCCCCTCGATAAACCCTATGAGTGCTCAACTAAAAGTCACCCCTATCAAAAGATGAGGAAGAAAAGGGATCCTTGTGACAACACGACACTCCAACAGGTCCTCCATCATGGTCTACTGGCGGAACTGATCCTCCGTGAAGGGGTATATACCCAATGAACTGGGCAAGCTCCTCGGGCATATGCAGGCGGAATGAGAAATGAACATGGCCTCCGTGGTGTGGACGAGCTTCAATCGTCGAGCTAGCCCGGCTGGGTTACCATGTCCTCACTGCCTCTACCCATGTCCATGGGTGCCGTGGTGAGAATCCTCCGAGTAGATGTAAGTGGCAGCCTCGGATGGGTCGGTCTCTAAGTGCCTCGTACGGGGAATGTGCTCGGATAGTCACAAACTGCCGAGCTGAGGGCAAGCACGTCGAGTTTGCTCATCGCAAGGTCGAGAACGCTCAAAGAATAGATCATCGCCATAGGGGAGGTGGGGGTAAACCTGAAGATGAATACCGGGTAGGCAAAAGGGCATCCCATGTAAGCAAAAATGCGAATAGCAGATGACCCTCAAAGTGGTAAGAGCGGTGGTTGGGTTGTAGTGCACCTTCTATACTGGAGTGTCAATGAAGATCACGAACATGGCCATCGACTTCTGAAGACGTGATGGAAAGAAAGAAAGATAGAGGGAGTGAGAATCTTAACAAAGAATCTCAGTAGGGAAAACCTCATATCATAGTATCATCGTCTACGCCCAGAAACCTTGGGTTTCTTTATAGAAAGGTGAACATGTATAAGGTTTGATTTTAGAATTCTAAAGTATCATTTACCGAGGTCCACTTAATTTTAATATGCATCTTGGATGTCATGAATGCAACATACTTAATCATGAAATACATGGCAAAGCAAAATATGGTATGCTAATCCAATCATAAGAGATGTTTCATGAATCATAACAATCATAGCATGACTTTCTTCCACTTATCTTTTAGGTGACTTAGATTAATTATTTCTCTCATATAGGGCCACCCTATTTCTCTCGCCTTTTGAGAGTTTTAGGTTATGAGCTCATACCTCACTAGTCATCACTAACATAATCTTATCCTATGATAAGTTAATACTCGACTCTTGGAGTGTGGGATTGGGGGCAATAGGATCACCTTTCATAACCTTTAATTGGGAGTCCAAAGGGTCCTTTCTTTGGATCACCTCTCATAACCTTTAATTTGGGGAGTCTAGAGGATCACTTCCATATGTTTTATGTCACCTTAACCTTATTGGATCACCTCTTATAACCTTTAATTGGGAGTCTAGAGGATCATTTCCATGTGTTTTATGTTACTTAGAGATGTAATACATGAACATGTAATCACAACTTATCATTCATCATTTCATACTCATAGAACACATCAATTATGCATCTTGAAGGTTATTCATCATTTCATACTCATAAATCACATAGACATGCTATTATCAACATCTTTTTGAAAAGTAAACATGTCTATATCCATGTGCAACATGTAATAGAATACATAACATAACATATACAATTTATTCCAACATAATTCATTCTTTAGTAACTAGTCATCTTTAATTCTAAATTGTCCTTATAGATAATTTGTATCACCTTAGCAACATAATAACAAATCTTTAGATTAGTAGCAAAATTAGAGAGCTTGATAAAATATATCCTTATTTAATAACATATATATGTTCCATGAGTCAAAGGTTCTTATGTAAGTTGAAATGGTGAGTCTTGAGCACTAAGTTAATTCAAGTAAAGGCATAATCTTAAACATGCAATGTAAGCTTCATTTTTGGTATTTTAGATTGATGGTAAGAGAACATAAATATGCTATGCAAAGCTTGAACTTAAATATGAGAATGCAAGCTCTAGTTTTTACATCTTTAAGTTTTAGGTAATGACAAGAAAATAAATATGCTAAGCAAGGAAATGTAAACATGAATGTGTAACGCCCCGATTTCCGCCGTTAGAGTACAAATGACCGAAATGCCCCTGAGGTCATTTTTACCCGAAATTCGAGGACAGTTGCCGGCAACCCTCGAATGGGTCAACTCTATGTTTGAAGGGGATTATGCTATTATGAATGATATCCGAGGATAGAACCTCGTTTTCTAAACTTTCGGCTCAAAATGACCAAAATACCCCTGCGTGTCTACACGGGTAAAAGGTGCCGTTTGAGCCCGAACTTTTCCAGGAAGTTTAGAATGATGTTTATGAGCAATGTTTGATGTTTAGTTGGGCTGAAGGTCCGGGCAGCTTTAGCGCAAAATTACCATTTTGCCCCTAGAACAGTGTACAGGAAGCCTAATGACGCAATTAAGCAAACCTAAGCAATATTAGGCTCTAATCGAAGATTAATTTATTTTGATAATTAATCTAGAGTCAAAATAATTTATTAAGGTTAATTAGAACCTAAGATTGCTTAGATAAACTCTAATTGTATTCTTTAAATTCAAGATTTCTAGTCATGGAATCTTGAATAGTGTTTTCTCTCTCCAATTCCTTAAATTAAGGAATTGAGCCATACCTCATTTGACCAAAAGAATTATTTTAAATTACTAATCTAATAAGATTACCCTCCTAATCAAGTCTTGAACCACCTCAATTAACCATTTTCTCACCTAAACACTTGCTTACAAACTCCTAATCAAAAGCCTAATCAAAGAAACACTTAAACACATCCTTAAACCACAATTACATGAACAAAAATCCCTTCCCCTTGGCTGATGAGGGTGGCCGAAAATTTGCCCCCAAATGGTGCCACATGTTGAGTTGTGATGCACTCTAAGCCCATGCCTTAGGCCATACCTTGCCCATGCTTCCAACCATGCTTGCCATGCCTAAGCCCATGCTTTTGTAAGAGATATTTTCCTCCTCCATTGACCTTGAAAAGCCATCAGCCATTCCCTCCCTAAATCAGCCAACATGTCTCATTTTTCTATAAATACCAAGCCTTGATGAACCTTGTCACACTTTGGTTCACTTGGTAAGTTCACACTTCTTGCAAATCCTCTCATTTCCTCTCAAACTTCCTCACTTTAGCTGATTTCTCCCTTCAAGTTTCAAGAGGATTTTCCTTCTCCATTTCATCAAAAACTCAAGCTTTCCTTCCTCTCTTCAAGACTTCTTAAGGTAGGGGTTAAGTTTTGATGATTTTTGTTTGTGTTCTTCAAGAAAGTTCTAGTTTTTCTCTTGGTTTCAAACTCCTTTCCCTTCCCCTTTCTTTTTCGGCCAAGAGGCCTTTTTACAAAAAGAATGTGAGCTTGATGATGAGGTTTCAAGATAATGACTTGTTGTTGTCATGTGAGAAACCTCTAAAGCTTGAAACAACTTGGTCTTGGACCATACATGCTTGGATTTCCTTTCTTTTCTTGGCTTAAGTTTTGGTTTTCCTCTTCCTCTTTCCCTTAAGGATTTCAGTTTTCTTCTTTGGATTTGAACAAAGTTTGTAAAATATGTCTAGTAGATCACAAAAGTTTTGTTAAGAAAGTTAATCTCATGATTTCAAAGAGCTCTAAGCTTACCCTTGCCAACCTTAAAGTTGGTCGGCCGTTCTAGAATTTACTCTAGATTGAAGCCCATGAGCAATAAAATAAAGAATATGACTTAGTTCTTGTAGTTTTGTTTAGACAAAGTGATGAACTTTGGGTCCATTTCCTTAAGCTTGATGATGAGTTCAAACCTTAAGATTTCTCTTGAAGTCTAGGTGCTAAGAACTCTAAAGCTTGCCTTATGATACATAATGGGTTGAGGTTTATGTTCCTCTAAAAGTCTTGCAAGAGCTCTAGCTAAGATAAAAACAAGATGCATTCATGTTTAAATTTATGTCTTGCATCTCATGTTTATTTTGATGCTATCACTAATTTCACAAGAATAAATGAATGAACTTGCATTACCATATTTAAATTCCCAAGCTTGCATTTCATGTTTATATTTCAAGTCATCACTTAATCCTTAAAGATAATAATGAAGTTGCATCTCATATTTATTTTATGCTCTCACTTTACTTTCTAATGAAGAGTAAAATAAAGTGCATGGCATGTTTAAGATTTTGTCATCACCTAAATACTCTAGAGCTCAAAGACTTGCCCTAAGTATCCTAAAAAGGAAACTCCATTCAAAAAGAAATGGATGAGTTTTGGTATGATTCAATAATGGTTTGATTTTGTAAAATACATGAATGATTTCAAGAAAATGTTGGAAAACTGTTTTATGAGGTCTCAAGATGTTTAAAATAGTTTGGAATGTGTCAAAATCATGTTTTCTCAAATTTCGAGGTTCTGGTAATCGATTACCACCCATGTAATCGATTACCAGAAGGGTTTTCGAAGGACTTTTGGTTCTGGTAATCGATTACCAAAGCATGTAATCGATTACCACAGCTTTTCATGCCCAGAACCTTTGGAAACCATGTAATCGATTACCTTATAGTGTAATCGATTACCCTATGTTCTTTATTTTTTCCGAAACAATTTAACCCAAGTAATTGATTACCATTATATGTAATCGATTACCTTGTTTTTGAAACCCAGAATAATGGAGCTCTGGTAATCGATTACTAGGAACATGTAATCGATTACCAACACCTTTTGTTTCCCTAGAATGAATTTAGCTCCTGGTAATCGATTACTAGGAACATGTAATTGATTACCAGAACACCTTTTGTTTCCAACATCCCAAGAGAAAACTAGTAACTTATATGCATTTCAACCCAAGAGATTATGTGATCTTATGGGTTCATGATTTCGGTTCTATGTTTGGCTACTGTATAAATGCTGTTCTAAGGTGTTAAATGTGTAAAATTATGTTGAGTGAAGCAAGGATCGATTTAGGAAAGTTAGAAAAGAATAAGTAAGTTAAAAAGGGATTTGAGATGAGAATTCTAGAACACCTTAATGCAAAGAAGTGCAAATCTGTTCTAGCATGATTAATTCAAGGATAAATGATTCATAATTAGTAAGACATATACAAGATCCCTTCATAAAATGATTAGGTGTTAACTTCTAAGTTTAAGATGATGATAAGAGATTTAAAGTGGTTTATAACTTAGAGAACATGCCTAGGAATCCCTCATAATTGATCTAAGAATTAATTATGGAGCCTTAGGCGAAGATGGATCTTAAAAAGGGTCACAAATGGAGATTTTAGAGCCCCGTAAGCATGCGATATTTTCTGCCCTTTTATGATAAGTGCTGATTGAAATTTTGATGGGTTCAAATCTTAGAGAAAAGTTTAAGTGCCAACCCCTTGAGGGTAATAATGATGCAAATACAAGTTTTAAGCCCGTAAGGGTCAAAGCATAAGATACTATGAGATAGGTGGACGAGAGAGTATGATTATGATGATGAACCTCGTGCACACTTATGATGATGTGATTATGTTAGTTCCTTGAGCATGAAACTTTATGTGCCAAATTTGATATGGTGATATGATGAAATGTTGTGTTTGAGATGCATAGTGTTTCAAAGATATGAATGAAATTGAGAAATATGCTCATGTGAACTAGAAAGTTATTGCAATGAGAAAGTTCCATGAAAATGATGCATGTGACTGAAATTATGTGGCATGACTCAAATTTGAGGAAATTTGGAGAGTAGCTGTTATGCCGCCGAATTTCCGTCAAATTTGAGGGACAAAAAGAAAGTTTTTGAGAAATATGAAGTTTAAAGTTATATGCCGAGACGCATTTCTCCTGCTTGAGAGGAGAAAGTAAACCCGTGGGTATGGACGTCGAGCCATACCGAGCGGACAAAGTCGTTGGCTTAACCAGTCAATGCGTTTCGAAGAATGGAAGTATATGATGTTTAAGTGACACACCGAGATGTACTTCTCCTCCTGAGGAGAAGGTAAAACCGTGAAGGCATAGACATTAGCCTCCAAAGCGGACAAGTCGTTGGCTTAACCAGTCGATGCGTTTCGAAGAAGGAAAAAGTCCCATGATGGGTGATCCTTAGGCCCCCTACCCGTACTCGGAGTCGGGATTATGATGATTATGATTATGTTTATGATTCGCTTATCAAGAGGATAAGTAAGAACTAGTGACGACTAGTTAAGGTATGAGCTCATAGCCTAGTTTAAGGGTGCGGTTACTATTATGTTTGGTGTCACAAGTATGAGAAAAGGAAAGATGTTCAAAGAGAAGTTTCATGCCACTCAAATGTTGTTTGAATTATTGTTTGATTTACTTAAAGTACTGCCATGCATCCATGAACTATTATGTTGCATACATGTATTAAGAATCATTATAAAAGACATGGACCTTGGATAAATACCTGTGAAAACCTCATAATGAACTTATGCATGCTTAACCTTTTCATAATAAACCCAAGGTTCCTGGGCGTAAACGATGACACTAGGATAGAGGGTTTCCCTATGAGATTCTTTAGAAGAATTCTCACCCCTCTCCTTTCTTTCCATTACGTCTTCAGATCGATGGCGTCGTTCGTGATTTTTGTTGACGCACCCGTGTGGGAGCTGCACTTCAATCCGACCATCAGCCCTACCACTTCAGGGTCGTTGTGCTATACGCATTTTTGCATATGTGGGACCCTTGTTGCCTTTCCAGTCTCCAGGACAGATTCACTCCGACCTCCCCTTTTGGCGACGATATGATCTTTGAGAGGACGCGACCCCGATGAGAGAACCGCGCGCCCGTTCGGCATCTTCAGCGGTGCAAGGCTACCCCGAGTACGTGCCTCGCCCAAGACGTTCGGAGACCGACCCATCAGAGGATCTTCCTTCTCATCCTTTCCTGAGGGTTCCGCCCCTGCCATACCCATGGATATCGGATGGGTAGCGAGGAGACGGTGACACAGCGGAGGTTAGCACGACGTCCGGAGATGTGCCCTCATCGTGGCGGGCATGCTCGCCCATCCTTCCGCCTTCACGCATTCGAGGAGCTTGCTCAGTTCATTGGATATATACCACCGAGGGACGGGTAGGAGCGTCATCCATGGCTCGAGGAAGGGAGTCTTAGTTAGGTGTTCATCTTTTGGGGTTGTTCCATGTATTCGTTATCATGTTTCTTATTTTATGTTATTGTATTGCAAGCTCTGCCCACTAGTATGGGTAAGACTTTATGCTTCTGTTATATTTCTGTTATGATGTACTAAACTATATTATCTAATGTGATGAGGAATGATGTTTATGATGGATGTGTTCTTTAATGTTTATGTTCTATGTTTCATTGATTCTTCCGCTTCACGTTGTTTATGTTACGTGCAAAGGCTCGCACTTTGTTTTATGTAAATCATTTCAAAAAAAAATTTTACCCGTATTTTCCGCTAAGTATTTTATAAATGAATTTAAAGAGAAGTAATAACTAATAATTAGTCTTGATACGTCCTAGGCGTATTAGGGTTAAATATTAGGATATTACAGAATGCAAGTCCAATTCTTTATTTTAGTGCTCTAGGCCCCTTAGAGTATTTGCTCTAAATCACATTTCAACTTTAAGGTTGAAATAGGCGGGCTTCGAGATTAACCATTTTGGTGATATGAAAATGAAAGCTCTTGTTTTAATCTTTAAGGTTAAGTGATGGCTTGAAAAGTAAACATGCTAAGCAAGGAATGTAAATATGAATGCAAGTCCAATTCTTTATTTTAGTGCTCTAGGCCCCTTAGAGTATTCACTCTAAATCACATTTCAACTTTAAGGTTGAAATTGGCAGGCTTTGAGTTATTTATTTAGATGATAGCATAGACATGAAATGCAAGGCTTAAATATAAATATGCTATGCAAGGGCTTGAAATATAAATATGAATACATTTCTTTGAGTCCTAGGCTCAAGACTACCATTTTAACAACATAGAGTTATCATTTGTTAAAAACTCTTAAAAAGGTGAAACCTTCAAGCTTTAGAGGTCAAATAAATGATGGTTTTGCAACTAACACCCAAGATCCTCATCATCAAGCTATGGTTTGTTCATTATATTGGCCATGAGGCCGAAAAATAAAAGAGAAGGAAAAGAAGACAAGAATCGAAAATGTGGAAGAAGAAAGGAAGAATTATCATCTTAAGACAAGAGTAAATCAAAGGAAAAGAATAACAAACTTTAAAACAACTCCCTACCAAAGATGTTTTTCTTGCAAGAAAGAAAGAAAGCTTGGTTCTTGCTTGAAATGAGAAGAAAAAAAAATCTTCTCTTGATGTCTTGATGGTTTCGGCCAAGAGAGATGAAAAGGAAAGGATGAGTTTTCTTGAGAGCTTGAGCTTAGAAATGGAAAGGTTGTGTGTTTAGGAGGTGGTGGAGTGGGGGTTCAAGGTGGCTTGTGGTGGTATATGGTTAGGAAGTGGTGGAGGGTGGTGGCTCTTGGAAGAATGAAGAAGAAGAAGAAGAATTCTTTGAGCTTGAGAAAGAAAGCTTTGAAGTTGTGAAAATGAGCAAAAATGTTACAAGCTTTCCTTGATGCCTATTTATAGAAAAAATGAAACACATTGAGGTGAAATGGAGGAGTGTGGCCGCGGCCTTTCAAGGGAAAGGAAGAGAACAATATCTCTTTGCATGGTATGACTTTGGGTATGGCTAGGTATGGTTCAAAGCATGGTCCAAGGTATGGGCAAGCATGGTTCTTTAAGCATATTTTTATTGAATTTCAACATGTGATGGATGGATTTGGGGGGGAGTGGTCGGTTGGTTTAGGATCATTTGGAGGAAAGGAAATCTCATTTTAATATTGGTTTATGTGTGTGTTTAGAAGTTGATTTGGTTAGGTTATGGATTAGGGGTTGTAAGTAAGTGTTTAGGTAAGGTAATGGATACTTAAGGATGTCAAGACATGATTAAGGAATGTTCTTGCTCCATTGGTGAAATCAAAACTCATTTTATATTAAAACCATTCACAAACATAATTCCTTAATTTAAGGAATTGGAGAGAGAAGACACTATTCAAGATTCCATGACATAGAATCTTTGATTTTAAAACAAATATTAAAGTGTATCTAAGCAATCTTAGTTTCTAATCAACCTTAATAAATTGTTTTGACTCTAGATTAGTACTTAGAATTTACTAATCTTTAATTAGAGCCTAATATTGCTTAGGTTTTGTTAATCGTATTATTAGGCCCCAAAATGTGCTAAGCTAGGGGCAAAATGATAATTTTGCACAAACACTGCCTGGACGGGCTTATACAATCATCATTAGTCACTTATAATTAGCATTCCGAACTTCCTGGAGAAGTTCCTGGCTCAAACCACTTATACCTGTGTAAAACACTATAGGAGTATTTTGGTCATTTTGAGCCGAAAGTTCAGAAAAATGAGATTTTTGCCTTTGCTATCAATCACAACATATTTAATCCCCTTCAAGCATTGAGTTGACCCTTTGAGGATTACCTGCGCCATCCAAATTTCAAGTTAAATGACCTCAAGGGCTTTTCGGTCATTTATACTCAAACAGAAAATTGGGGGTTACATTTTCAAAACCTAATTTTTTTTAAGTGATATCTCTTAATTGTAAGGAAATTAAATGGATTAGGTTGCTCCAATAGAAAATGAATACCTCTGATTTAATTTATTTTCTTGGCAATTTAAGCAACATCATATCCTACACTTTAAACCCTAAAATTTCAACTAGTTGATCCTAGCCACCACTAATCTATGAAAAATGAAGCTTGGGCAAGGGAAATGATTTGTTACTTTTTACCTATATCATAATTAGGAAAAACTATAAGCATGCTTACAACATAAATAACAATTTTAAAAATTATATTATAGTTTATATGTTCTTTGTAAAAAAAAAAAAGTTGTCAAAATGAATTTAATTGAATCTATTTTTTATTTGAAGTAAACTAAAAATTTATTTTAATTGCTCAACATAATGAAAAAGTGTCATTTCGTTAGTCATTTTATTGTGAAGTTCATTGTAAAGCAAAACCTTGAAATTTAAAATCGATTATCGAAATGATAAGCATTTGTAAAAGTATTCATTACCTTAAAGATAGTCATAAAGAAAGATTATGAGGAAGCTTTGCTCTTCAAATCTATGGATTTGGCATTATACCAAAGGACTAAAGCCATAATGGCATGTGCGGAAACCTAACAAATTGAAAGTGATAAAAAAAGCTCAAACTTTGCTAAAATAATCAAACAAGTCCACTTTCAGTTAATATAAATATGTGTAACTATAAAAAGGGATATATTTCCATATTTTAGTACAAACATTTTCTCTATAGAATTTCATAATATTACATTCAATTGGAATAAACTGTCCGATAACTTTGTGTTAAACATGCATTAGTGAAGTTGTAAACTCAAAGCACATCAAATCAATATCTTTTTTACATTTTGTTAAGCTTTGATGTGACTAGTGAAGAATGGAGAACCACAAAACTTAATGCAATGCATATCACAAGACTTTAGAAAGGTTAATCATGATCCTATCACTTGATCCATGACTTAGCAATATTATTGCATAGCATCATGAAAAATGTATAAGCTGCAATATCTTTCAGAAGTTACTTTTGAGCTCTATATGTTTTTTTTATGTAATATTTTAGATTTTGAGTGACAACAAACCCTTTGAAAATCTTTTGTAAAGCACTAATGTCTATGTTAAGTTTTTGAACATGAGATTGTTCTAACACATTTAAGAAAGATGATTCATATATTATTCCTTCTCTAAGTGGTTCTTTAAATCATGAAGAATATTTTTCAATCAAATAACACTTTACATAAGAGGAATCAATGCTTATTATGCAAAGATAGCCATTCAAATGTTTAGAAGGAAGATGCTTGCCATTAAGAAAGGAAACTTATCATTAGAAAGATCATATGAGCATCAACAGGATCTATACAAAAAGTTGTGGAAAAATTATCATCTTTAGAAAGTTTTTCAATGAAGATGAAGAAGTTATCAATCTAGAAAAAAAAATCACATGGAGGATCTTCTCAAGACCAAAACTTATAAGACGTTATTCAAAACGTAATTTGACACTCTAAGCTCATTGAACTAAACAGGCCTTTTTTGTCCTTTTAATGTTTTCATTCCTTGCTAAGCTACCTATTCTCTCACCAGACTTAGACCAATTGATCAAATATCGCATGGCCTAGACTATGAGTCACAATAGCTACAATTTGAAGGTCTATATAAGTCTTGAAGATGAAGAAGAAGCTTATTTTTGCTGAATGCGCTTATTTTGAAAGAAAAATGCTCATGAATCTTAACATTAATAAGAAACATGAAAGAAGTCTTTTAAAAGCCTCTTAACAAAATTTTCTCTAAGTTTGTATAGGAAGATATCCTCCTGGTGAGATTATTGAGAAGTCACTTACACTTGTACATAAAAGCGATAAACACTTATGGGAAGTCACTCAATCTTTGTACCCTAACCAAGTAGTGGTTTTTGTTAGCAAGACTAGATAAGTGAAAGAAAACTTAGTTTGTAAGCTTGGATAAGCTTGTACAAGAATACTCATTGTGAAAATATCAACTTGTTTATTAAGGATCATGTAAGCAAGTAGTTTGATTGAATCAGAAAACATCTTATGTGATATCTATGCCCTTATATCTTTAAGTTTCCTTTGCCTTTAGTTGAATATTTGTGAAATTTGTTGTTTGTTTCAAAATACTTTTATTCGAAAGTGGTGTTCAGAAAATAACTTTTTACAACTCATATTAATGTTTTTCTATATTCCAAGTTTAATATTTGAGAAAGTTTGTTTTAAGTTTTCAAGATAAAAAAAGTTCATTAATTAGCTCATGATTCAATCCCCCTTCTCATGACAATAATATAAATAAAATTTATTTTGAAAGTAAGATAAATAAGTTAGGCTAAAATATGACAAATGTCAAAACACTTTTTCAGATGGTAGTATCAAAATCCAAATAATTGAATCAATTCAAGGTTTTGCTTTTAAAAATAGTATTAGATAGCTTTTAGAGATTAGGATTCCTTCCTTAACTATCACTTGTTATTTGTTTGGGCCTTTTTCAGTCGTCAATAAACTTGAGAAAAGGTTGATAAAAAGTGGTTCTATGTAGAAAAGTTTAAGATTCCAAGAGCACAATTGTTAATTGAATTCCCGTTCTTGTATTTTTGTCTACTTTAGAATGAGTGCCCTAATTCAAAACTTCAAAAAGGATTAGGAAAAAATAATTCCTAAATTATTATAATTAATCAATTGCTATGAAGTGAAGATTTAACTTAAGAAAGAATAGAATTGTATAGAATTAGAGTAATATTATTTGTGTTACTTTTTATATATCTCTTAAATTATTAATTTGTTAAGTATTTTTTGGGATAAAAGTTGAGACATACTCTCAACAAATGTTTAAAGGACATTTTAGAGTAGTCCTTTAAATAGTTACCAAAAAATTATATAAAATAATAGTTAGAATTACATGTCAACTTCTTTCAAAAAAGTTATAATTATTCGTCAAACATCTTAATTAATTAAAATCATACTATTACTTCCTTATATGTAAGGTTATAATTGTTTTAGAGGAAGAAGGATATTGCACACCTATAATTCTAAGCTGTATAATTAAATAACATATTACCATAACAATTTTGCTCCATAGGAAGGGATATGTTGCTCCCACTAGGACAACAATTCCATAAGCCATTTCAAGAAGTGAAACACAAAACCAAAATACCTGAAAAAGATTAATGAAGGAAAACACAAAACCAAAATACCTGGAAAAAGATTAATGAAGGAAAAATCTATGGCATATGATATCGCAACCTAGTCATGAGATATTGCATGAGAGTAAAATACCTTGACCTATTTGCATTGCCAAAGTTTGGATTCCTCCTACTTTGTCTCCTTCAACGTTAGGTATATCCTATTTGAAATCCAGTAAATGTGGGATGTTACATCAACTCATCAAGTATATAAGCTAGTTGAAACACAAGGTTAGTGTTGAAAAACAAATGGTTATTTCAAGAACCTAGAATCTTATACCTTGGCCAATGCTATAGCTGTATAGTAAGCGCACATGATTCGAAGAGTAAAAATCATTGATCTTGGATAGATAGTTGTCCTCTTGAGCAAATGGGTCTAAAAAACATGGCATGAATTTCAATTGAAAAACATATCAAACTTCATTCAAACTAATTTTCTAGATGGGAAACTAGACATAACTATCACAAACCATGTTCCAACACAACAATACTACTATTGCTAACTAAAAAATGTCCCCTACTTTTTTTTTGCTTCCTTTTCATTCTTTCTTAGATGCTAGTTTCAAATAGTTTATCATGAATTTGACTAAGCCAACCTTAAATATGGGATATAAATTGGTTGTTTTCATTATGCGTCAAAAGCTAATCCATGCACATCTAAAACCATTTGTATTGAAAGAGCATAGTTTAGTAGGAGAACACCTTCATATGAAGAAAAGGTGCAAGATTAACGGATATCAAAGGCTGAGCTATCGCATACACCAGTGTAAGTGATGTAAATCTCTTCCATCTCAACAAGGGCAACTGAAAAGTTTCATAGAAAACAAAGTTATTATAAAAACAATTAATAATGTAGTCATAATTAAACAAATTTTCCAAATATGACAACATCTAAAAGTGCGAGCGAGCCAATGTCTTTAAACCCTCATAATAAATTCATAGTAATTGAATGTGAAAAGATAATCTAGTTGTAGGTTTCATAAAAAATCTAATTTTAGATCATAGTAAATTAAAAATAAAAATCACATATAAAAGGTAGATATTAATGGCATATTAGCCTTGACTACAAATTGTTTATCTAATTCATACATGGTAAGGATTGTTTTAACTTCCACATTTAAGAGTATAAGTTTTCAATTTGAACTAAATTTTTAATACATTTATAAATTAAATTATTTTTTCATTTTAGAAAATGTGTCTAATGTTATTTGAAACAAAAAAATTGTAATACCCTTGACCTTATAACCGAGACCAGAGCATGTCAATCCATAATCCTAGAAATGCCTCAAAAGGGTCTAATAGGTAGAACCAAAAAAACACACATACACACACACACACAAACATGATTCTAAGATGTTTTAGGCATGCTACAACATGAATAACATTGCTCACCCATTTCTAGTCCAACAAAAGCGTTACAATGCATAACAAGTGCACTAATACAAAACACCATACCTCATACACCCCTATTTTAGTAAACGTGCTACAATGCAAATCTCCGTATCCATACATTGCTAGGAATAGAAAATGCATCACATTGTGTCTTCAATGCATTACAAGACGAATTGGTAATCAGAAAAAGAGTAACATGTCATAGCGCATCTCCTAGGTACTATGGTATCCCTGACGATATTTTATATTATAGAAGGGAATTAAAATTCATTCTTGCATGTTAATTTCTTTATCTAAAATGTAACACCCAATTTTTCATTTTATATAAAATGACTAAAATGCCCATAAGGTCATTTTGCATGAAAATCGAGGACGGTCAATCTAACTATCCTCAACGGGTTAGTTTAATGCTTAAAAGTGCTATATGTGTTTTAGCTAGCAACCGGTGTGAAAATTGCAATCCTTGATATTTCCTATGCAAAATGACCAAAATGCTCCTAAGGTCATTTTTGCACGGAAATTGAGGACGGTTTGCCTGTTCTATCAAGGGTTAATTTGATATTTGAAGGGAATTATATGTGTTTTGGATGGCAATAGGTATGAAAATTCAATTCTAGATTTTTCCCATGCACAACATTACCAATATGCCCTTGAGGTAATTTAACGTGTGATTAAGTAACGACCAGAACTGATCATCACTTGGGAGTTGGATATGTTAATTAGAGGGGACATATGATGTATGAATGAGTCCTGAGAGTTTTTGTGTAAAATTGCTATTTTGCCTCTAATTAGCATTAATTAAGCTTAATCAAAGTAATTAAAGGCATATGGACAATATTAGGTTCTAATTAAAGATTAATTATTTTTATTAATTAATTTAGAGTCAAAATAATTATTTATAGTTAGTTAAGGCCCAAGAATAGTTAAAGAAACTTAATCTCATTCTTAATCAAAGTTAGTGAGAAAGAGACAAAAAGTGCTTTATTAGACCAAAAAGTAAAAGTATGGGATAAGTGGTACATTATCTCTCCTACTTTCCCTTAAGATTAAGGGTATGTTGGTATTTGAATTTTGAATTAATTAAGGTTAGCCTAGTTAATTGTGCAACACAACCCTCTAACCTTGTCCTGAATGCCTAAACACCTAATTACCAATCCTGACCATCCCCTTAATTAAACCTACACTTAACCCCAACCCTAACATTCTCAAGAGACAAAGATATCCCACCTAATCTCCCCATATGGCCATGGAAAACATACCCTCACTCACTCTCATATTTTGATTTTTTTTTAAACATTCTCACACTTTCATTCTTACCATCAACTTTTTTGGCCAAACTTGAGTACAAAGTTATGTCAAAAAAATACTCTCATTCTCTCCATCTTGAGTCTCTTCTTTTTCTTCTTTCTTCTTCTCATCTTCAGAACCTCCATTTTTTCTTCATCCAAGCTTCAAACCTTAAACTATCACACTACTACCATAGATGAAACCCCAAACACATAAGCTTTCATCCCTCAACACAAAGCCACTATAAAAATCTTTCCCCTATTTTCTTCCCCTTTGGCTAAACCTTCATTTCCTTCAAAGAGAAGATTTTTCTTCTCTTTCAAGAAGTGTTTTTCATCTTGCAAGAAAGAAACATCTTTGGTAGGTGTTTTATTCTTATATTTCCTTCCTTTTCTACTCTTTTCTTTGGTTTGGTTGTGATCAAAGCTATGGCTTGATGATGAGTGTCTGATAATAGTCTGAAACCATCATGTTTATGACCTCTAGAGTTCAAAGCTTGATATTTGGTTTAAAAAGAGAGAGAGAGAGAGAGAGAGAGAGAGAGAGAGAGAGAGAGAGAGAAAGAGAGAGAGAATGCTCATTTGTTTTCTTTGGTTGTTTTGAGCTTAATGGTGAGTCTAAGGGGAGCAAGGTTCTTGAACCAAAAATAAGAGACTCTAAAGGTCATTCATGCCCATTGAGGGTTTAAGCTCTTCCATGTTTATTTTTATGAGAAGAGTCTTCATTTTGTTAAGATTGATGGGGTTAAAGTTCCAAACTTTTTGATGTTTCTAGGTTAACTTGCATTTCATGTTTATATTTCAAGTCTTTCATCTTCATGTTTATGTTTCAAGTTTTGCATTTCATGTTTATGTTTCAAGCCAACACCTTATATTCTTAAAGGCTTAAAAATGAACTTGCATTTCATGTTTATTTTTCAAATCTTGCATTTCATGTTTATATTTCAAGCCATCAACTTATATTCTTAAAGGCTTAATAATGAACTTGCATTTCAACTTTATATTTTAAGCCATCACCTTATATTCTTAAGGCTTAAAAATGAACTTACATTTCATGTTTATATTCCAAGTCTTGCAATTCATGTTTATATTTCAAATCATCACCTTATATCTTTAAAGGCTTAAAATGAACTTGCGTTGCATATTTATGCTTCTAGTTATCACCCTATGTCTAATGCTCAAGACTTGCCTCCCTTTTGTCTTAAATGGAAATTTTGATCATGGATACATATGTATGTACATATCTCGACCAAGAATGAATAATGGGTTTGAAGTTGGTTTTATTTTATTTTAAAACTTGAATATCATGTTTAAAGTATTCAAAGGAATTTTGAAAGAGCTAGAAAACTAAAAGGAACAAAAATGTGATTTTTGAGCAAATAGAACCCTATGAATGAAATCTTAAGTTTAGCCACTATTTTAATAATAAAGTTTAAGTTCTCCAAGTGTTAAAATGATTTCATGTGTTTTAAATGTCTTAGAATAGTTTTTGGGAAAAACTAGTAACTAGAAAGGGATAAAAACGTAATTTATAAAGCTTTTCATATTTTCAATTTTTGACACTATTACTCACTGTTTGGTACCTGTTTGCCACTGTTTGGATGTTTTAAAATATTAATAATTGTTATACAAATTATTTTTAGCATTCTAGGTGTCTAAATGGATAATTACAAGTGTTAGGTTTGGGTAGTTTTGCAAATATGAAAAGTTATACCTTGAACTTCTCAAAAATGGGAAATTTGGCCAAATGAGTTTAAGTAGAGTCAATAATAATTTTGAATGTGTCCATGTGTTCAAAATATCATTTTTGATATTAAGATTGATTTTTAGAAGCATTGGCACTTAATAAGTGTCAAAAAGTGGATCTTTGCACTTTGACCCCTAAAATCTAAAAAAATTGGCCAATGACCCAAAATGGTTTTTATGATGATTTTAAATGATTTCCAAAGTGATATGAGTCTCTGAAATGTGTAAATTAATTTTGAGGATCATTAGTTTTAAGAAAAAGTGTTGAATGGGAAATTTACACTTTGACCTACAAACTTTTAGAAATTTCAATTTTGACCCCTTTAGGGTTAAAGTATAAATATCAAGGACTTGATGATATTGATATGAATGATATGTTATGAGAACTATGTTCATATGAATTGTTTGGAAATTATATAACTTGAAGTGATTATGCCAAATTATACATTGATAATTACACATGCTCGATGCTTGAATTATGCAAGTGATGATTACTATTTATACTATATATATATCCAGTTGAACACAACATATGCATTAGCTAAGTCCAGTTCTTGATTTCTAGCATACTGGATAGGAGCACGTTTACCTTTCAATGAGAAATTGATGATAACATGTTTGTGGATATATGCGAAATAAGATGCATGCTTATATGATCAATAATATGATGATTTGCGGCATATTGTGATTATGAAATGATTAATTGAGATGCATGATTGATATATTATATGATAGGAAGGAAATTTGGGGAAACTTCGTTCCTAGTCATTATGTTGCCAAATTTCCTCCTAATTTGTAGACTTAGAAAAATTATGAAGTTATGAGCATGAAAATGTTGAATGATAAGTTATGATGATGGCTATGATTATATGCTCATGTTTGATCTCTAAATGAGATGCTAATATTAAAGGTGACATAAGATACATGGAAATGATCCTTTAGACTCTAGGAATTAATGGTTATGAAAGGTGATCTAATGCCCCCTATCCCATACTCTGGGAGTTGGAAAATAGCTTATCAAGTTAAATAAATGTAGGCTAATCACGACTAGCTAGGTATGAGCTCATAACCTTAGAACTCTTAAGAGGAAAGAGATTAGGGTGGCCCCTTATAAGAGAATAAGAAAATTAAGTCACCTAAGAAAGTAAAGGAAAGTAAGTGCTAAGAAGTTTATGTTCCTTATGCTATGATAGTTTAATATAATTTGTATGGTATGTTGCATAAGGAATTGGCATGCATTCATGATGTGGTATGATGCATTCATGACATTAAGAATCATGCAAAAAGACAAAGAGCTCGGCTAATGGCTTTTAAACCCTAATAATTGAACCTTGTTATGTTCATTATTTTCATAATGAAACCCAAGGCTCCTGACAACAAAGGTGATGACATATGTTTGGAGGTGAAAACCCTATTGAGATTCTTATTTAAGTTTTTCATTCCCTCTCTTTTCTTTTCCATCTCTCCTTTAGAGGTCTATGGTGATATTCGTGATTTATATTGATGCCTTACATGGGAGATGCACTATAACCCGGGTATCCTGTTGTACCATTTTGTCGATTGTTGTGTAGGATGTTTGTTCATGTTTTTGGACTGCCCTTTTGTGCAACCCATTACACGTTTTTGGTTTTCTATGATCACCCTCTTTATTATGACTTCGCCTTTGAGCGTGTGCATCTACTCATCGAAGAGTTCCCTAGTACTCACCTTACTGCTTCTGCCATGAAAGACTTCCCGATGTATATGCCCCAATCATTGTCTTGCCCCTCTATGCCTTAGTTAGACCCGTCTAGGACTCACCTACTTAGCATTCCTCTAACGATTTTGCACCTACGGTCCCAATGGAGGCCTGGAGAGTAGGATAGGGAGGCTATGGCGACGTAGCCTCTGAGAGGAGTTTAGCATGTTATTAGTGTATCTACTTGCCTTTGCCGAGGTGCCCATGTTCTTCCTATTGGCCTCCTTGCCACTCCTACCGACCTTGCTCATGTGATCGGTACCTTCCTCTTTCCTAGAAGTGACGTCCTTAGGATCCAATGGTAGATCTCGTGGAGTGCTTGTGCATATCTCATGGAGAGGATAGCCTTTCTTTTATTAGTATGTTATGGGTTATCTACTCTAGGCGTATCCTAATAGGAGTAATAGGAGAGAGAGGTTTTTAGTAAACTATTAATATCTTCTATCTATGCACTGCTTATGTTTCTGTCGGATAACTATACTAAGCCTAACCTCTATTGGGGGCAAGATACTATTTAGGGTGTGTTTGGTTAAAGAGTAAAAATAGGGATAAAAATTTCCCAAATAAGTATCGTGTGTAATTTTACACATGAAACTCATCCAGAAATTTTAGCCCCATTTTTACTCCCCAACCAAACATACTTTTAGTGTTTTGATTTGGTGCTGAGGAATGGTTGGTATTTATAATTATATATTTATATGAGATGTTTATGTTTATGGTTCTATTGTGATATGTATTTCTTGTACGCTCATGTAAATATTATTATTCCTTTTGTATGTGGTGGATGAGGGTTCTATTTAATATAAGCGGCTCACATTTGTTGACAAGTTTAAAAAAATTACCTCTATTTTTACTAAGTATTTTCAAAGTTTTAAGGCTAAGGATTGAACAAAATAGTAATATTTAATAATTAACTTAAATACATCTTAGGTATGTTTGGTTAAATATTATGGTGTTAGATAAAAGCTTGAAAACCCTCTCCTCTTTCTTTAAAAATTTGAACCTTTACCCAAAATCTCCACAATCTCAACCTCCCAATCACCATTTAATCAAAACTTACATCAATCAACACTCCCAAACACATTTCCACATCTTCAATCTTTCTTTTTCATCTCATTTGTGATTAGGTCTTAAAGGGTGTAACACCCTAAAAATTAGTTAAAAATTAATTTGAGCTTTATTAGTCATAATTTCAAAAATCTAAGCTTTAGCAATGATGAGGATGGCCCAACAGATGTGTTTTAAAAAAAGTTTTGGGCCGTATAGTAACCTTCATGCCCCACGGGCCCATTGGATAGCCGAAACCCTAAATCTGGGACCAAGAAATGCCCCAGATAGAAAAGAAAGGGTTAAGCTTAGAAATGATAAGAATTAGAAGTTATATCTAGAATTAATTTTTGGATAATGTTTGATTACCTAGGTATGGTGTTTTACCCATTCAGTGAGTTTTGATATACGGTTTTTAACACCGTACAAGTTACTTGGTGGCCAAGTAACCTTTACCAACCACTTTATGCCAAGTGGATGCAAGGATTGAAACTTGAAAAGTAAGTTCCAATCATGACCTTTCATTTATTATATTTAACTTGGGAGCTAATATCTTATCTGTTCGGTAAAATTTCAGTGTATAGTTTCTAACATAAGAAGATGATTTAGTCACTACAAATGGATGATGTATATCCATTCAAGACAAGTGGAAGGCTAAGATTTAATCTTGAATTACAAGATTAAATCCTAGCCATCCAATCTATTTTCTTTCTTTTGAAAGATATGCATTTATGTAACATAAATGCTAAAGCTAAGTTAGGATAAATACAAAGCAACCAACCTAACCTTATAATCATAACAATTTCGGCCAAGACAACAAAAGGAGGCATCCACCATTGTCATTTTTCTCAAGAACTCAGACTTCGTTTCAAATCACCAAAACACTTGCCCAAAGTCACTAAAACCATAAACTTGCTTCACTAAACTTGTTTTACACCTCAATCCCTACAAATCTAACCAATTAAATCTCAATACCTCACCAATCCTTACCTTGCTATCACAAACCTCACTGATTTAGGAAAAATTTGGAATTGATTAGGAATCAATCTTGGATCACCCTTGGAGCCAAGATCCCTAAAGCCACCAAAGTAGGGTTTTCTTTGGCTTTTTTTTCCAAATTTATTATGAACATTTTTTTATTGGTATTGGTCCCAAATTTTGATTGTATTGGTTGATAATATATGGATATTGATGTATTAATTTTGGTGGTGTATTTGGATGATGTTAGAAATCATTTTTGTGAAAAGAGATTTTGATCCATGCTGTGATTTTCAGTTTTCCTATAGGTAGCCACCAGTCATGAATTTTCTAAGCGTATTGTGGGTATTCTGATGAGTTAGAAAAAATATATGTTGAAGCTAACATCCTAGGCTAGTTTCACAAATTTTCTTGAGCTCTATTTTTGACTCCTAATGCTTTAAAAAAATCAAGAACCGAAAGTGTATCTATGCTGCCTGGATTATTGGAACTGAAAGCTACAAATTGGTCTAATTTTTTTACCATAGCAAACCATTGAATTTGCCTTTGAAATATTTAAAACATGTTGATAGCATCTTTAAGTGTAACTGTGATTTTTATTTTGAATTTATTCAATCATTTACTAGGGTTAAAAATTAGGAATTTTGGGTTCTGAGCTCAGGTTAAGTGGTTTTTGAGCACTGAATTTGTCTAATTTGTTAACATAGTTAGAGAACTCTTTTTGCTCTAAACTTTTTATGGAACCTTGTGGAGACATTGAAATGTCCTTCATAATTTTTATAGCCTCTAAATTGATTGTTTGTTGTCCAAATAAATTGTGCTACGAATACATGAAACTTGCCATTGCTCATATGTGAAAAGAAAAATATAAGATTATGTTTCTTGGGCTAGAGAAAGTAAATCTGTTTATTGGAGAAAGTAAACCTAACCACCAAGAAAAGCATAAGATTATGTTTCTTGGGCTGGAGAAACTAAATCCATTATCGGGGAAATAAACCTGACTACCAAGAAAAGCATAAGGTTTATAATTCTTGGGCTGGAGAAAGTAAATCCATTTTTCAGGGAAAGTAAACCTGACTACCCTTGAATTGAGTCGGGAAAATAAACCTAGCTAGGAATAGGTCTGTGTGAGAATTGGAGAAAGTAAATCCAATGATCATGTATAGGAATAGCTTAGTCCTAAAAATAAACTCTATTACCCTAAAGTAGTCTTTTATCTTATGTGCTAAGCGAAGAAATTTTAGTATCAATATTGAGGCCACTATGTTAAGTTATGATTTAGCAGGATAAGGTTTATATAATGTTGAGTAGTATAATATATGATTGACTAATAAAAGCTATCTACTTTGGAAGGATGATTTTAGAACTTTAAACTGAATATTTAATATGTATTGTATGATCACATTTTTCTGATAAACCCAAGTAGCTTGGATGATGATGATGACATTATGATTATGTATTTCTGGATACCTACTAGGAATTGTATAATTCTCACCCCTATGTGTTTTTGTGTTTCTATGTCATTTCCAAATTGATCCAGAAAACTATGGCGCCTACACAAAAGGAATCAATTAGGAGTTTAGTAGTTAGTGCTTTTATTATGTTGTACTTAGTTGTATGTATATGTCTGGAAACGTAATAGAGAAAAGATATGTACTAAAGCTCATAGGAGAGTTTCCTTTTGTACTTAACTATGTATTCAATAAACGTTATGTTTCTTTGTTATATATTTTAATAGAATTTCACTTAGTTATTTCACACGTTAATTGAGCTTGCTATAGATATTTAAGAAAGGTCCGCTAATTAATAAGTAACAACTCTCGAGAATAATGTCATGACTTAAGGATGAGGTTGTACTTGGGAGGATGTTACAAATAGGGTGTCAAGGAGAACACCCACTATTCCAACACCTTTATTGTCCTTACATTTTCAGTTTTAGTGCTCAGGAATTTTTTAGGTGTTTTGAAGGGTGTAGAGCTTGAAATTGGGGATTTTAATGCCAATGAGTTATTTGTTAACAATTCATAGATTACATAGTTCACAATACTTGTTTTGTTGTGTTTCTTATGCTAGATTGTCCTAGTGATCCATAGATTTCCTCTCAGGGTGATAAGTAAGATTGTAATATATTAATTAGCCATCATATTTAGTCTTTTATGCATCTTTTATGCTTAATGGATCAATATTGGACATATTTTATAAGTTTAGGTTCCGATTAGGCTTAATTGTATTTTTCAGCGTTATTGGAATTTTATGCTATTTTCATATTTTGGACATATCTTGAGTTATAGACATCTGGAAATTACAAATTTTATATTCTATTAAGGCTAATAGAAAGCTCTACAACATTGATGGAGAAACTAAAAGCTAATTTAGATTTCTAATGGCTTGAATTGGATTGGCAGAGTTAGAAGGTGCTGTCATCAAAAGCTAAGCAATGTGCATTGATTGGACCATAACTTCGAACCCCAAATCTAAATAAGGTAAACAAGGTGTCTATATTGAAGAGAAAACAATATCTACAATTTTCATCAAAAAGGAGTAATGATTTGCTGATTTGAGTGTCAAATGTGGCTTGGAAGTGTGTGAGTTCATTTGGGAGCCCAGGAGCTAGTAGTGCAACAACAATTCTTTGTTCAATGCTCTTTTCATGTTTTTGGGCCCCTTTGCCCATTTTGGCAAGTCTTGTACCCACATTTAAACCTATTTATATGCACTTTAGTATTATGTTTTATTTATCAATCTTTTATTTTAGAATTTTATAGTTGTCTTGCTCCTAATAGAATCGCTCTCTCTTTTTCTAGGGTAGTTTTTCTTTTCTCTATTCTCAAAATTTTATTGTGGATTCCTTCATGGTTAAGGATGATTAATTTTCTAGCAAGCTCAAAGAGTCTCCAAGAATGCTTGGTTGTAAGTGTGAAATGTTATATTAATTACTAATTTTTTTATATGTTTGGATGGCAAATAGAGCGGACAAGCTTGCCATAAAGTGGGGCAGGTGGGTTAACCCATTATGATTATTTGGGTTGGAAATGTCAGCCCACCCTGTCAAAATACAGGCCAATGACAAGCCTAATCCATTTGATCACCCCTAGTTTTGCAATTCCTTGTCTCATATTCATATTTGTTTTTTATGTTGAATGATATTGATACATTGGTTTTAATTAGGAAACTTTTAAGTATTTTTAATCAATTGATTTTTAATATTCAATTGGGTAAAGGATTGAAAATTAAGCTAATGGTTGTTGCTCACAATTAAGTGTTTTGTTTTTAAGCTAATATATATTTATTGGAGGTTGAGGTCTCAACTTATTGATCTATTTTATGTTAGTTGAATTCCTGAGAGGTCTCTAGAAGAATCACAAGGATTTTTTGGAAGGTTTTCCAATTAATCCTAATTTACTACACATCAATTATATATTTTATGCTTATTGATGATTCTTTATGTCATCGTTTAGTGATCTTCTTGGGTTAGTATTTTTATCAATTTGATTTTATTCTAGTTCAATTAATTTCTATGCATTCAACAACAAACCCCTATCTTTTTCAATCAATTAACATTAGTGTCTATGTGAAAAGGACTTGAGTTGCTCTTTACACCTATTTTTACCAACTCGATTTTATTTTTAATTTGGGTGAGCCTTACACTTGTCTAGGGTTAAGTCATTGAGTAGATGAGGTGCTTATAGTCCATTGTATTGCTTGATAAGTGAATTATGTGATATTTATTATGTGTTTATCTCATCAATCATGCTATTATTGAATTGCGATAAAATGTAACTGAAATAGAAAATATAATAAACATGGAAAATGATACGCCTAATGGAGCTAGGCTATTAAGGTGGGTTGGAATTTAATCGATGCCATGCCTAGTAGAGCCATGCTCTTAATTGTTCATGTCTTTCTTAGTGTACTCTAAGAGTGTGAATGAGCATGAGTTTTACCTGAGGATTGTCTTATAGATTTTGAGGCATCATAATATGCTCATGAAATCTCTAAGAAGAATTCTAGTTAGATCAGGTGATCTTTATCAAAAGATAGAATTATGGTGGACTCAGGAAGGTGGAAACTATTCAAAAATGGCCAGGGCCTACCAATGTGACAAGAGATCCATAGTTTTCTTGGTTTGGTGAGGTATTACAGGCACTTTACAAAGGATTTCTCTAAGATAGCCACTTCGTTAACCAGGCTAACAAAGAAAAAGGTTCAAGGAGCAATGGTCTGGCATGTGAGAGAGCTTCCAAATGCTCAAACAATGCTTAACAATTGCTCCAATGTTCATTTTGCCCTCTAAGTCTAGAGGTTATTTCATGTACTTGTGATTTATATTGGGTGGGACTTGGTTGTGTCCTCATGTAGCATGGATAAGCCATTGCCTACGCCTCTAGACAATTCAAAAGGCACAAGTAGACCTACCCTACCCATGTTTTTGAAATGGCAATGATTATCTTTACCTTCAAGATTTGGAGACACTACTTTTGTGGTCAAACATGTGAGATACAAATGGGGCCATAAAAGCCTGAAGTATATCTTCCAATAGAATTATCTTAATTTAAGATAGTTAAGATGGATGAAACTACTTGAGGATTATGATTGAACCATCTTATACCTCCTAGGAGAAACAAATATGGTGGTAAATGCCTTACGAGAATCTATGGGGCGTGAACCTATATTGCTCCAACAAGGAATACTAGTGGAGGATATCTGAAGTTAGAATATGAAGGTATGAACTTTGAGCTAGGGAGCTTAGGCATATTCCAAGCCTACATGCGAGCTTAATCCTTTTTGGTTAAGTAGAACAAGGTGACTCACATGGTGACCTTAGACTATGCAAACTTATATAAGCTATTCATAGTGGAAATGAATCGAAATTCTCCATTAATCAAGAGGGTGTGTTAAAATATGGTAACGGTTTTGCGTTCTATGTGGGCAATCTAAGAATACTTACCTTTAAGGAAGCTCACTACTCCTAATATTTTGATCATCCTAGTTCTACCAACATGTAGCAAGACTTAACGTAGCTATTTTGGTTGGAAGGCATGAAGAACAGCTTAAGAAACTTTGTATCCGTTGTTGGTATGTCAGGAATCAAACTGAGTATCAAAGACCTGGGATTGGACAGGAGATTGAAATTCCTAGTTGGAAGTAGGAAATGATTACCATGGATTTTGTGACTAGACTATTCCATAACTTTAGAGGTCATGATTTAGTACAGGTTATAGTAGATCGAATGATTATTAACTCTGCTCACTTTCTTCTTGGTGAAAAACACCTATGGCATCTAGCAGGACTCTTATTTTTTACTGATGAAATAGTCAAACTCCATGGGGTTCTAGTGTCCATCATCTCAAATTATGGTATCCCAGTTACATCCCATTTTTTTGTGAACTTTCTAGCATAGTTAAGAAAATTGGACTACACTAGCAATTAACTAGTTAAACTAGGAGTCGGTGACCAATTTAGTCTAGCTTTAGCACAAAAATAAATCTAAAGATTGGTCAACAATGGTGTAAATCAATAAAATGGTTGAACCTGACCAATACATTAAATTGACTAGTTTAATTTTTTTCAAAATATTTTTGACTTTCTATGATTTTCAACCTAATTAAGGATCATGCAATTAATGCCATGGGACCAATGTATGAATGGGCTCAACAATAACTATCAGCAAGTGGCCTACCTTTCATAACAAAAAACTTGACTTTCTCTTATGCTATATTCAATTTGGGACTTGTAACTAAAGAGGATGGATGTGTTCACATTGTAAGTCTGGAATCGCGAGGTGTGTCTTCAAGTGTTTGTGCATCTAACTTAATTTTTATGCACATCTTGTTTTGTATACTCTCCTTCTATTTCTCTCTACAAAATGACCTTTTCTTAAATAACATTTAAAAAGGACTTCTAAGGGATGATGATCATAGAGGATGTAATTATTTCAACCATGATTTCATTGGTATGTACATATATATATGTGCGTGTGTGTAATATCCAGTTAAACTTGATAGAATAAGTTGAACGATTAAACTTTTTATTGATTTCTCATCTAGTTCAATGTTTGACCTAATTTTCGTAACCTTACTTTTCAACAAGCTATGGGGACCTAGCTAGATCTTAGCAATCAATTATCATACTAAAGAACAATCCAAACTACTAAAGACATGCTAAGAACTTGTGTTTTGGATTTTGTGATTACTAGGATAACTACTTGCCCTTGATAGAGTCTTATCACAACAATAGTTACCAAGCTAGTATCCAAATAGGGTTTTTGAGGCTCTCTATGGGACACATTATAGATCACCCATTGATTGGTTCAATATTGATGAAGACAAACTCTTTAGATTTGGTCCAAGATTCCTTAGAGAAAGTTTTCATCATCAAAGAAAGGCTTTTGGCATCTCATAGTAGACATAAGGCTTACACTAACCATCGAAGGTAAAATCTTGAATACTCTGGAGGAAATCATGTTTTCCTAAATGTATCCCCCATATAATATGTAATGCAGGTTGGAAAGAATGGGAAGCTTAGTCCTTACTACACCAGGCCATTTGAGATCATGGACTGGATCGAAGAAGTACCTTATCACATAACACTTCTACAAGAATTGGCCATGATCCATTTGATATTCCTTGTGTCAATGCTAAGTACCTACCCCGATCCGTCTCATGTGCTTGAACCCCTGATAGTACAAATAGACAAGAATGAATTATATAAGGAGGAACTAATGACCATTGTTGACCACCAAGTGAGGAAACTCCATTCAAAGGAGATTTCATCAGGAAGGTAGTTTGAAGGAATCATTGGTCAAAAAGCAATAAGGGAAGCTGAGGACCACAAGTATTTGCACTTGTTCGACTATCGAGGCAAAAGTGCTTTTGTTTATTTTAAAAATTCGGGGACCGAATTCTTTTAAGGGGAAATGGTAATACCTTGACCTTAGCTAAGAACAAAGCATGTCAATCCATAATCCTAGAGATAGTTGGAAGGGTCTAAAGTGTAACATCTTGATTTTTTTGTTCAATACTAATTACCATGATACCCTTATGGTGATTAAGCTTGTGTGAGGTGATGACTAGCCTTAATCATCATTAATTGACTTTATTCTATGTGATTGCATTATGTTTGGTTGATATGTAATGTGAATTAGGCTTGAGAAGGTTGATTAGCCTTTAATTAGCATTAATTAATCTAATTGATGTTAATTAAGGATAATTAAACTTTATTAAGATTTAATTATCTTAATTAATTAATCATGAGTTCTTAATGATTAAGAATGCATAATTTACCATAATCAAGATTAATCAACTAAAGGGACAAGTAAAAAACATGATGATGTCACTAAAGTAAAAGTAAGAAAGAAAAATGTTTTTTGTACAATCTTATCCCTTGTTTTTAGGAAAAAAGTCTTTGTTTACATACAAAATGTTTTATGACACACACTAAAATAACATTAGTTTGAGAAGTTTGAATTTAAATATTTTTTATGTAGATAGTTTCTATAGAGAGAAAAAATAAAAAGAACACACTTAACCTAATCTCTCTTCTATAACCAGGACCCTACAAATAATTTTTTTTCCTAACACCCCATCTCTTTAAAAATAAAGAAAACCCTCACTTCTTCCTCCTTCCATCTTCATCATCGACCAACTTCTTCCTCTATTCCTTTCAAAATCCAAACACCATGAGTGTGGGTTACAATCTTTAACCCACATTCTCAAACAAACACACAAACCCCAATCCATTCAAATAGCCAACAACTCCTCCTCTTGATAGCAAATTTGGCCTAGGGCATAGAAGGAGCAAAGATAAGCTTTTTGTTTGGTTTTCACTTATTTGAGCATCCAAGAACCTACTCCCATATTGTTCTTCACTTTAGGAGGGGATTTTGTGCCTTATGCTCTCTATTTGTTCACTTTGTCATGCCTTAAACCTGAGCCAAATGTGAAAACTGAATTTGTGATGTATTGCTTCATGAAATATGTTGGAGTTAGTATCTATTGCAATGTTTGATTGTTATTGTTGATGAAAATAAATTTTTGGAAGCCCTTTGTGATGTGCATTTTTATCCATGTGCTTGTTAGCCATTTTACGCCATATTTTGTGATCTTTTGTGTGAGATTTGGATGACATTTAAGTGATTGGTCTATGTATGTATATGTCCCTTTGTTTGTGATGCATAAAAACATGAAAATATGACTTTGGAGGTATGTTTTGTGGTGTAGAGCTTTCCACACAAAAATTGACTATAATGCATACCATGTGTTTGATAAAATTTCTAAATAAGGCTAAGTGTTGATTTTTGGATTTGAGAAAAATTAGAAAAGTATTGTGAGAAAGAGAAGAGAGAGTATATGTGTGTGTGTGTGTGTGTGTGTTTTTTCAGCCAAGAGACCTAATTTGTAGCCTTGTTTATGGCTTCAAACGTTGGGGTTGGATGGGATTTGCTTGGTGTTGAAATAAGAATAATGATGAAGGTGGAATGAGATTTTAGAAGAGAAAGTGTCATGTCTTTTAAAGC
Organism: Dalbergia oliveri; assembly: GCA_030441495.1. NCBI lineage: Eukaryota > Viridiplantae > Streptophyta > Magnoliopsida > Fabales > Fabaceae > Dalbergia > Dalbergia oliveri. The sequence continues at coordinate 12,522,880 of JAMLFY010000007.1, forward strand.
TAAGATTATTTGAAAATAATTAATTATAAAGTTAGTATGTTATAGAGAAAGATGGATAAGTTTGCTGGTCGATGAATGTAAATTGCAACTTCGCGAGTCTTCTATTAGGGATTTGTGTAAATGGAAATGTTATGGTAAATTAAAGTTACCTATGTTCAATTGAAACATGTGGCATGAGACTAGTGAAGAAGATTAGGTTGGAAAATGATTCTAAAGTGTATCTATGTGATGAATTGGCTTTACTCTATCATGCTAGAACTTAATTATTGATATGATTTGGGATGATTTATGTTGATTAGGAAGCTTTTAGGATCACTTTACTAAGTAATGAAACTTGTTGAATTTCAGTTTTAAGCCCTGGCACAACTTTGTATGAATTTTTAAAATTACTTAAAAATAATATTAAGATGTAGCTAACATGTGGAACTACTTTTATGAATTTTTCTATGGGCAAGACATGATCATTTACTACTCCAAAATGGCAAACCAAGGCTATCTCTATAGTATTATGCACTTGTTTTCCACAAGCTTGTAAATTTTCCTATTTTTGTTACCCTATCAAATAATGGAATTTGGAGCTGAAGTTTTAATAGGTTGTCATGAACATCTTGAATGTTTCCCCTAGGTTGTTGTGAAAAGTTTTAGGTTGGTTTTCTATGGTTTAAAATTCACAAAATTTGGTTCTGTGCTGCTAGGAAATGTGTCTGAAACACTAAGTTGTACAAGTTTGAAAACCTATCTAATACATTGTTTTTTATCCAAATTTTCTACACATGAACCCTAACATGTTGAGGTATTTCCATAATTTTTTAGTAGAGCCTTATCATGATGTTTACTAACTTTTGTAGATTTATTTTTGTGATTGAATTTCTAAGAAGTTGCAACCTTAGTTGCACTAATGGTTCAAATGATGTACAAGTGGTGTTATTTGTTATGTTTTGCATAATTAAGTGTGATCGGAATGATTGATGATGTGCATGCCTTGAATGAGACATGATGATTAATATGGCCATGAGGACCCTAGGTGCATGTATAATGAGATATGTGAACTTCTAAGACTTTAGTATTGAAAGTGGAAAATGCACGCCTTATGTCTCATAATTATGCATGAGATTTCACATACATACATTTTGTCTCATAACTTTACAAGAGATTTCATATGTGTGCTTCATGTTTCATAAATGTGCATAAGGTTTCCTAATTATGCTCTATGTTACATAATAATGCATGAGGTTTTTCAATGTCAAGTGTTCATGGAATGAAAAGTATCTTCAGAAAGAAAGCTAATGATATTCATTTGACATGAGTAAATGCATGTGCATGAAAGATTGATGATGAAGAGAAAAAGAAAGTAAATGAACCCCTCTATCCCATTTTAAATCTAACGACAACTAGTTAGGTTAGGCTCATCCTAGGCGATCAGTTAGTTTGGAGTTTTGGGACCAACAAAATTTTGAGGAAGTGATGCGTGTGGCTTTTAGTAACTATGAGAGAAGATGGTATATCTATGCAAAGTATTAAGATATTTAAAGATTGAGAAAAGCTAAATAGCAATGATCAATGTATGCATGTGCATGAGCATCTTCTGTGAATTATTTGTTTATGTGGTATGAGGTGTTTAATGATTTGTATTGCATAATACCATGTGCATTTATTCAGGAATTTGGTTGCATCATGATTATAAAGTAGCACACATCCATGCATAAAGACTATGTATAAAAGCAATGTTCACTTCAAACCAAGCATCTTTAAACTTAAAATGAACTTGAGGTATAAACACTTTTCCTAAATACACTAAAGAAGGTAAGGATGACTAAGATCACACCCATATGTTTTAACCCTATTGAGAAATCTCTAGTATTTCTCACCCTTATTTTGTGTCGTCTTTAGAGGAAGTTGAGGATGAGATCGTGCAACTAGAGGATTAGATGATGCATTGAGCTAGCTATTGGATGCCCGTTTTTAATTATTCTTCATTATATTTAGCTTATACACTTTCTGTTCATAGATTATATTTATGTATGTGCATTCAATGAGTGATCAAGAGGTTGGACTGGTTTACTATGCTTGTTAAATATCTTATTTAAATACTTTATGTGGTGTATGTATTCAGATTAATTAGATGTATGATGCTTCTATATTATGACCAAGGTATGCTTTTATGGATAATGAATCTTTAACATGTATGAATGAATTATGTATGCTTTTAATTCCTTGATATTTCTGAGTAACAAGTGTCAATAGTTTATCATGCCTAACGCACAAAGGCTCAAGTTTTAGTTAAACATTTAAAAAAATTTGGTACACTTATTTTCTGGATATCTTATTTTAAAAGCAAAAATTTATGAGACTAGAATGTTATGACTAACAGTTAACCTTAACATGATTGAAGCATAAAATGGTTAAAATTTAGGGTGTTACATAAATGGTAAGGAAATAACATCATTGTTAGACATTTCATGCATGCTATAGCATGCCTCATTCACGCTATAATGTGAAACACATTACCTTGCCCATTTCTATTCCAACAAACCCACTATAGTATGAACACATTCCTATTCAGGAACCAGGCTACAATGCATCATCAATGTGCTACAACGTGAATTGAGGAATAAAAAAAAAAAATGTGATATAGTGGATCTCCAACATGCTATAGCGTCCATTGGACAAGATTTTATATCAAAGGAAAGGATCAAAACTCATTCTTGCATCTTAATTTCCCTCTCTAAGTGTCCAAAAGCCCTTATACTTTCTCTTAAATTTGAACCCTTGCACCAAAATCTAAACAATCTCAACCTCAATCACCATTTCATCAAAATCCACCTTAATTAACACTCTCAAACACATTTTCACATCTCTAATATTTCATTTTTCATCTCATTTGTAGGATTATGACTTGAAAAGGGTGTCAAGGAGAACACCCTTTGTTCCAAATCTTCTCTACCCATCAAGGTAAGGTTCTCAACACCCTTTTCTTCCTTCCTTTTTTGGCTTTCATGCTCAAGGTGGGAATTTTTGGACATTTGAGGAATATAGGGCTTGAAATTAGGATTTTTTATGCCTCTGAATTATATGTTAATAATCCTTATATTATATAGCTAACAAAAATCAGTTTTGTTGTGTTTATGATGCTAGATTGTCCCAATGATCCATAGATTTCATTTGGTGCTTGTTGGAAATTAACTTTTACTCTCCAGGTTAAGTCCTGAGTAGACATGGTGCTCATAGTCAATTGTATTGCTTGTTAAGTGAATTATGTGTAACATATATGTATTATGTGATGTTTATTATATGTTTATATTTTGAATCATGTGATTATTGAATTACGATAAAATGCAACTAGGATAGAAAATATAATAAAAAAGGACAATTGTAAACCCTAATAATTAACCCAATACGCCTAGGTCGTATCTGATTAATTACTAGACTTTACTCTTTGCTTCAGTTCCTTAATCATGCTTTGAAAATACTTAGTGAAATTACGAGCCATTTTTTTTTAAACATAATTGAAAACGTGAGCCGCGCATAACGTGAACGATAATTGAAATAAAGCAGAAAATGAATAGACATATCATGAAGAACACATCATATTGGCTCCATCATATGACATCCATAATTACATATCACATAGATATTTTGCCTACCAATAGAGTTAAGCTAGGTGTAGGCAATCGAACAAAACATAAATAATATATGGATGGAAAACATCCATTAATGGCACCTATTAATAACACTTCAGAGATAGGAATAGATATCCAAGTTCACGCTCAAGGTCTAGCAATATGTTCCTCAAGGATAATAAGCTGTTCACAAGATCACGTGCATCTACCAGGTGAGAGCATCAACGGAATCATTAACATCACCATCACTTTCTGAAGACGAGATGGAAAGAAAGAAAGAGGGAATGAGAAACTTATAAAGAATCTCAGGAGGTACTCACCTCATATGCATTGTGTCATCATCATCGTCCCAGGTCTTTGGGTTATTATGAAATGTGAGCATGCTAAGATTCATTTATTTAGTTCGGAAATATACTTTACCGAGGTCGTCATTTTAATCATGCGTCTTATAATGCATCATAAACTTAGCATGTCATGTTTATAATGAACTTTTCCTTTCATATATAATAACATAATTATGCATAAGACCACATCATATTCCTCATCATCATATCATAAATACTATGCATAGAAGAACATCATATTTCTCATCATCATCTCATAAATACTATGCATAGAAGAACATCATATTCACATAATACGTTACTTAGTTCCTTAGGTGACTTAAAGTTACTTTCATCATCATTTTCCTGGGCCACCCTATACTCCACCCTTTTGGGAGTAATCTAGGTTATGAGCTCATACCTTACTAGTCGTCACTAGCATATACTTATCCCTTTTGATAAGTTAAAATCCTAACTCTACCCTTTTGAGAGAACGGTTTAGGGGGCAAGAATCACCTTTTCACCACCTATAGTCTGATGGGTCCAAAGGATCATTTCCTCATAATTTTAAGTCACCATTAAGTCTTTGCATGTTATATCATAATACAACTCTCAATTCATAATCATCAGGATGCATAAACATTCTCATTGTTTGCAACAGCAACTATAACATGCAAACCATGAAGTCATTCAATGAAATCAAATACTTAATAAGCATCAAATTACTACATAGACTTATCATTTCAAACATCAAAGAGGCATCATCATAAATTCTCATCGAAAGCTCCTTAAACAACCTAACTTTAGAATCAGGTAACCTCAATCATTATCTTACTTTCTTATGCATCTAAGGGATTCATTATCATTATTACCATTAATTATAACCTTCAAGTACATTATTAAACCACATGGGACAGCATAGGCAGGTAAGTTATATTTAAGGCTTTACGTGTGCTAGAAGTTGCATCTTTAACCCTTTCTTATTACCGCTTTCCCTATGATGCTAAAATTAATTACTAAACCAATTATGAATCATTTTCACTTATCTAAACATAATAAAATCTGATTCTTATAGCTTTTAAGGGTTCTGGATAGAATGCATAAATTTCATTCTCTAGAGTCCTAGAAATCTTGCTTTTACGATTTACTAGGAAGCTAGTTTTATCTCTAACATGCATAGAATTATTCCTTTAGCAATAAACCATAATTATCACAACTTCAAACATATTAAACCATCATCATACAGTAGTACTAAACTCAGATTAGTGGCTGAATCATGAACCTCATATAATTGCTTAAAATCACATTTCAAGTACACATGATATTAGTTTACCGTAAAATATTTGCAAAACCTAAAACTCCTTTAGAAACTAATTCTTTTTGTTAAACTTGAAAGAAATCATAGGACTTTAGGCCTTCCTTAATCATGAGGCCGATTTATACATTGAAAGAATGTTCATGATTAAAATTTTCACTTAAGATAAAAGGAGCAAGTCTTGAGCTTTAGAGATTTAGGTGATAACTAGAATCATAAACATGATATGCAAATCCCTTTCTTTATCTTTAAGATTTAAGGTGATGACTTGGAAATTAAACATGATATGCAAGACTTGAAATTTAAACATGATGCAAGAAACTTGAGCGGTGGTAGTCCGCACTGAACCAGCTGGAGGGAGAAAAGAATCTTAACAAAAGAAAATAAGAAACCTAGCCCGGAGTCCCATCTGACCCTGAAGAGAAAGAGAAATCTTATTATATCTTATTAAGCTCCGAACTCAAGACTTCTTAAAGAATAAATTCTTTGACTCCAATAATCTTAAGGAAATTGAAAGTGAGCTTTAGAGTTCTTATTACCATGGTTCCAACTTTGCTTGTGATACTTGGGCAAGTCTTTGCTCTAGGACTCTTAGGTGATGACATAATAATAAACATGTCATGCGTCGATTCTTTTAGCCATTATAAAATAAAGTGAGAGCATAAAATAAATATGAGATGCAACCTTTTATCATCTTTAGAGATTAAGTGACAACTTGAAACATAAACATGAAATGCAAGCTTGGAAATTTAAACATGAGAATGCAAGTTCATTTATTCATTCTTGAGAATTTAGTGATGACATAGAAAATAAACATGGTTATGCAAGGCATAAACTTAAACATGGATGCAAGTTCATTTTATTTCTTTACTAGAACTTTTCCAAGACTTTAGAGAAATATAAATTCAACCCAATATATCTTAGCAAGATAAAGTGAAAAATACATCTTTCAAGTTCTAAACTCAAGATCTTTATTTTTACATCATAAAAACATCATTCTTTAAAATTTTGCATCAAGTGGAATTTTCT
>JAMLFY010000007.1:13188767-13245722 GCA_030441495.1 Dalbergia oliveri
AGGTATTATCCACGTAATAAAATTCGGAGGAAAAATTTGGAGGTATTTTGCATGTTTTTAGTAGTGGAATATGATCTATTGAAGATGGTAACCACACATTTCTTCAAGATTCTGATTGAAATCTTCACTTGAATCTCACTTTCTAAAGTCATGGCATGCTTTTGTAAATCTGAACCTTGATTTTTTGTTCTTGAAATTTTCTTTCATGCATTGAGTATGGAAACGTTCATTTCAATATTATTTTTCACTTTCTTTGAGTTTTAAATCTCTTTAAGAAACTCAAGAAAAATATTAGTTCTTCAAATATTTTTCACAAAATTGGTTTTGTTATCACTCAAAATATTAAGCACTGAAGCTTTTAAAAGGTTCTGAAGCTAACAATCTCCCCCTTTTTTATGACAAAGCAATTCTTAGAAAATATTTTGGAGAGATTTTTAAATAAATATATGAACATATATAGAATCAAGATAAACCTATATTTTCTCAAAATACATTTGATTGGGTCTTTCAAAAGGTCTTATTCTTAAGGTGTGATGTAGATGAGATCAAGACATTTTGCAACCTTAGTGACAAGAATCAAAGATGTTTTGTTTCAAACAGGTTTTAAAAGTAATCAAGTACTTTTTGAAAGTATTAGCAAACTTTGAAAGGTTTGAGCATTGAGCTTTTTAAATAAAAACCAACTTAATCTTAGTCATTTGACTTTGAAATAAGTATTTGAATAAAGAAGATAATAGTCGTGATATATGTTCTTGAATTTTGAATCCATACACAAGACATCTTTAAACCAAATACTTTTTGAAACATGATGCAATCATTGTGCATAAAATATGTACTGAATAAAGCTTTGCCCACAATAAAGTTTTTGAAGCTCAAAAAGAATTGATATATGTATCAAAGCATGAGCATTAGAGCTTGACATGTATGAGAAAACTTCATATTTGTGTGTCAGAGCATATATGTTCATATGAGAAAACTTTAAAGATTTGTGTAACATAACAAACATATCATAGCATTAGAGATAATGTGTGTATATATATCTATCAGAACTATAATTTATATGTATTAGAAGCTTATTATTAAAGTATATCTAGGAGCATATGATGGATGTAGCTAAGTATAAGAGCATATGCTTAAGACTTATAAGACATTCATCAAGATATATGTTAAGCAAGATATATCAAAACTTAGCATCCTTAGATAAACTAATCATATATGTACCAATGAAATAGTTCAGGGTATTAGTAGGTAATAATAAAGAGAAAAAAGTTCAGAGCAAAAAAAAAAACAAAACAACAAACAAAATGGTAATGCTGAGTATGAAATCTCTGCTTTCTTAACTCCCCCCAGCCTCACCCTCTGAATTTCTTAGCACATAAGATTTTCTTAATTTCTTCTCTTCTTCTTTTTCTTCATTTCTTTTCCCTTTTGTCATCAACAAAAGAAGGTGTGCTGCAAACCAGGTTACACCATCATCAGCTTCTCCTTTTGAGCTATTGAAGAAGATGAAGCAGCAACTCTTCATGTCTTCTCAATGGAAGTTTTTATTTTGTTCTTCAGCATGTCATGCTAATTATGAAGTGGAGCTAGATCTTAGAGAAGCTTGGTTGAGGTTCAGGTTGAGGTTGGCTTGAGAAATGAGTTACTCTAGCTATTGTTGGGGAATAATGAGGCAGATGAGCCTCTTTAATAGGAGCAAAGAGAAGTAGGATTAGGTGACCCAAGTCTTAGAATCTCCTTTGTGCTGCCCATTCTTGAGATCTCATAGTTGAAGACTTGGATGAAAAAGAGGATTTTTCTTTTTCTAGTCCTTGTCTTGCCTTTGCTTACTTCGTTTTTCTAACACTGACTTTGATTGTCTCTACAAGCTAATCTTGTCTAGGTTTGATTTCCTTAGATTTTTTAGTGCCTCCACGTGACTCTCAATAAGGATCATTTTTCTTTTTCTTGCTTCCCCTAGCTTTTTTAGTAGCTGCATTTGATCCTGGGCTTTGTCTCTTGATGATGGTTATGGGTGTACCAGCTTTTCTTCTTAGAGTCTTGAAAGAGTTTAAGTGTACCAATACTTTCCATATACTCAAACCAATCCTCAATGAAAGGGAGTTCAAGTGTCAAAGAACTCTGGCTAAAACCATATACCATACCTGAGAGGCTAGTTCTTCTTTTCTTTGGAGATGGCACTGATCATGTAGTCAAATATCAGCCCGGGAATATTCACCTTCCTCTTTGCCAGGAGACAGGAAGAGTAACATTAGCCCATATCCCAATAAGCAAGTTGTTGCTTTCCAATCTCGAGAAGTGAGAATTGGATTACTCGCTAAACTTGTCATGCCCTAGAACTTAGCAAAGGCTTGTAATTCACCTGTTCATATTTGAGAGAGCTGAGTCAGCACTTAGAGACCTCTTGAGATATTTCGAGAGATATTAACAATTTCTCCTTAAGTTGAGCATCTGACTCTAGTTGTTTGTGCTGGATGACGTTGGAGATGCTCATTGATTCCTATCTCCATGTCGATACCCAAGAGGTCTTCATTATAGAGTCTGATTTCAACTCTAGGTGGAAGTGGTAGGGACTTACCATTCTTGGGAAAACCCTATTATAGATTTCTAAGAACTTTTCCCAGCGCCAAGGAGAATCTTAAGAAAAGGAACCTGTTCATCAGCTCATGTTTAACCTCTTTCCAGTGCCACTTCTCTATGAGAGAAGTGCAAATCTGTCACATGAGAAGAGTTCCCATACATGCAACACTTCTATCAAAATGCTTTCCTTCAGCCAATGTTTGTTTGGGTGTGAAGGGTTTGAGAGAAAAGGTTGAGGATTTAAGGGTTTGTGAAGGTTATGGAGATGAGGTTGTAGAGAAGATGAACGATTTAGGTTTGAGCTAAAGTGTTTGAGGTTGAAGATGAAGGGTTTATATGTGGCATGTGAGAAGTATTAAGTTATACATGTGATGTGATATAAAGTCTAGGTGAGACGACGTGGGAGAGAAACTCAAAAATAGTGGAAATTATCCCGCCTTTTTCATTCTTCTTTAGAGAGCTGGTTTCTTGAACATTGAACCACTTTCTTAACCCTTGATAATAGATCGTGAGTCTCCAAAACTACATAGGTCTCATATATGAATAATCTTCCATATTCTAAGCGTTTATGACTTTCTTACCTATTCCTAACTTTTGACCATGTATACTAATTTTCTAGCTTGCAAACTGATCTTTAGTCTTGCAAATGATGTCTTCTTTTGGGCTTCAATTTAGAGCCATTATAAGGAGTGACCAAAGATGTTTATGCAAGAATGCTATGTTAAAAACTTTTAAGGTTCACAAGCTTTTTCAAAAAACAGAAATGATCTTCAGCTAATGGTTTTGTGAATATATCAGACATTTGGTCTTTAGTATTCACAAACATTAACTCAACATTTCTTTTAAACATGATCTCTAATAAAATGATCTTTAATATCAATGTGCTTCAATCTAGAATGCTTGGATACGATTCTAGTAAAATTAATAGCATTTCTATTATCACAAATGATAGGGATTTTGAAATACCTAAGGTGATAATCTTCTAGTTGATTCCTTATCCACAACACCTGTGTAAGCATCGTCAGAGGAGCTACATATTCAGCTTCAGTTGTTGAAAGTGCAATAGTATTCTGCTTCTTGCATGACTAAGTGATGAGGCTCTTTCTAAGAAACAACAACATCCATTAGTTCTTTTTCTTTCCACTCCATCTCCAGGAAGAATCAGGACCATAGGAACCTATAATTTCACATGATGTACCTTTCTCATACCATAAACCAATATCAGTAGTATCCTGATAAATATCTCAAAATCTTTCAAATATATTTAAGTGTGATTGCTTTGGCTTAGATTGAAATCTAGCACAAATTCTCACACTTAATTGATGTTCTTGCTCACTACTTAAGATACAGAATGTGAACGAATCATTTCTCTAAAATTACTTTCAAATACCTTTTCTCCATTTTCATCGCATCAATGACTTGAGATGGATGTATGGGGGATGGTCATGGGTTTAGCTTTATCATATTAAACTTTTTTAAAAACTCTTTGTATACTTTCTCTTATGGATCAATATTCCTTCTTTTTGTTGTTTTATTTGAAGAAGGAAAAACTTGAGTTCACCCATCATGCTCATCTCAAATTCACTTTGCATTAATTTTGAAAACTTTTCACAAAGAGAATGATTATAAGTGCCAAATATAATGTCATCAACATATATTTGAACTATCAGAAACTGATTATTTTCCTCAAGAGTAAATATGGTTGTATCAACTTTACTTCTCTTGAACTCATTCTTTAGTAAAAAGGTACTTAGCCGTTCATATTAAGCTTTGGAGGCTTGTTTTAGACCATAAAGTTCCTTTATTAACTTAAAGACATGGTTGGAAGGTTTTTACTCTCAAAACTTAAGACGCTTCACATAAACTTCCTTAGAGGAATCCATTTAGAAATAGAGACTTAATATCCATTTGATAAAGTAATGAATCCCTTAGAGGTAGTAAAAGCAACTAGCATTCTAATAGCTTCAAGCTTACTATGGTGCAAGGTTTCATCATAATCAATTCCATCTTGTTGATTATAACCTTGTGCAACCAATCTTGATTTGTTTCTAATCACCTCTCAAGCTTTCATCTAGCTTATTGAACACCCATTTGGTTCCAATGATGGTTTTTCCTTAGGGCTTCTCCATGAATGTCCAAACTTTACTTTTCTCAAACTGATCTAGCTCTTCTTGCGTGGTTTCTACCTAACTTTGATCATTCAAAGCATCTTTAATACATTCAAGCTCTGTGGGACATAAAACACATTTGGACTCATTTTTAAGATGAAGAGGATCTAGTTCTCACACCCTTAGAAATGTTTCATAGAACTTTGTTCTAGAAACTCGTTAAACGAGAAACACCTCTGGAGTTTCCCTAGCCTTGATATTCTTCAGAGTCCTTTTCATTTTAGTATGTTCATTTTCACGCTTAAAATATCATTTGAGGGCTTTGTATTCTAGTAAGATTTCTAAAATGTCATTGTTTTTGAGCTTACTTTTTGTAAGATTGTGCTTTCAATTGCCGTCTTCTAGTGAGGTTTAGCTTCTCAAGGTTCTTCTAGCTCTTCCAGATCAATCAGTCCTTCTTAAGCTATTTGAATTTGATGTATATGGTCTCTTTAACACATTGTGTTATTTTGTTGTACACCCTATAAGCATTCGATACGAAGAATATCCTAGGAAAATTTCATCATCAAATTCAGGATCAAGCTTTGAGCTTGGCTTGGTGTTAAGAATATAGCAAGATGAGCCAAATATATGAAATATGATATTTTGAGTTTCTACCCTTCCATAACTATAAGAAGTTTTCTTGAGAATTGGCCTTAAAGATTTTCATTTTAAATATAATACGAAGTATTTATAGCCTCTACCCAAAAATCTTTTGACAAACCGCTTACTAAAAGCATGGTTCTACCATCTTTTACAAGCTTTTGTTCTTCTTGAGGAACCCCATTTTTTGGTAAGGAGTTCTAGGTGCAGAAAACCTATGAGAGATACCATGTTTTTCACAAAATTCTTCAAAAATATGATTTCAAATTATCCTCCATGATTTAATCTAATAGGTAATTTGAGAATCTTTTTCAATACATACTTATTTTGCAAAAACCTTGAATCTTTTAACCACCTCATTCTTAGAAGCTAGAAAGATAACCTATATAAATCTAGAGAAATTATCCAAGGATGATAGTAATATCTTTTTCTAGGAAAGACTTGCTTAGGTTGGTTCCAAAAGATCCATGTGTAAATGCTCAAGTGGCTTAGTGGTTGAAATCAAATTTTTATTATAGAAAGAAGCTTTGGTTTTGTTGCCCTTCTCATAAAAATCACAAGTTGAATATTTGTCAAATCGATATTTGGGAGGCCTTTAACAAGTCTTTCTGAGATAGTTCAAAAATAAGCTTCATATGAGCATGCCCAAGCTTCTTATGCCACGACCACTTATCATCCATGAAGGATGTAAGATATTTTACATTTTTATCTAGAAGGTCATCCAAGAATAACACATGTAAGTGTTATCATGTCCTTTACCAGATAAAATGACTTTTCCATTAGTGAGATTCACAATTTTACAAGCATAAACATTAAATAAAACATTAAAACCTTAGTCATAATTAGCTACTTCTAACAGATTGTGAGCCATACTATCAACAAGTAAAACATCAGAAATTTGATGAGAGTCATCCTTACCAATATTTCCTATACCTGAACCTTGGCTTTACCTCCATCAAGAAATTTACTGATCCAAGTTCTTGGGTTTCAAGTTTCTAAACCACTTTCTAGATCCAAACATGTGTCTAGAGTAGCCACTATCCATGTACCATTTGTTGTCCTTATTAACGTACATCTCAGACACACCTGCAACAAAAACAATTTTTATTTTAGGTACCCAGACTTTATTGGGTCCTCTTGGGTTAGTTTCGAGGTTTCTAACCTATGTTTCAAATTTCCTTATCATAAAATATTTGTCAAGTGAGTGTTCTTTCTTGTGACAAAAAGTGCAAGATACTTTATTCTTTACTTTCTTGGATGAAATTGCTTTTCCTTTCTCATCTATCTCATTTTCATATCCTAACCTAGTTTTGAAAGTATGGCCTTTGACCACCAAGCATCAACTCAAGATTCTTGGAGCCATTAACCTTCTTTTCTATATCATATTTGAGAAGTTTGAAGTCTTCTCAAGTTCAGAAATTACTTTATGAGCCTTTTGATCTTTTTAAGTGACTTCAACTTCCAAGGCTTTGAGTTTAATATTTAAAACCTGGTTTTCTCCTTTTGTTTCTTCCTTCTCAAGCCTAGATTCTCATTTGATTTGGCCTTTTCAAGTTCTAGAACCACTTTCTGATGGTTTCTTTTGAGGTTGAGATACTGAGAAAAGGATTTGAGAATTTTTAACAATTCATCATATAAAGCAAGTAGTTCCATATAAGAAAGATTAGGTTCAAGATATGTTTACCTCAGGTTCTTCTTGAAGAGTATTTAGCCATGAAGCATAAGTTTGCTACATCTTTGAGCATATCCTGGCTTTATAATCTTCCTTTTTTTTTGCTTTGAATCACTCCAAGTGGGCAACATTTCCTTCTTTAATGAAACTTTTTTTGTGGACCCTTGAGCTTAGGACAATCAGTCTTAAAGTATCCTTTCTCTCCATAATTATAATAGGTAACACTATCCAGCTTCCCCTTACCTTTTTTGTCCTTTATGAAGTTGATGTCTCTTTTCTCTTTGTTCTACTTCTCCAAGCTCAGACATCTTCCTCAAGCATGGAGATCATCTTCATCCTCTTCTCCAACTTGTCTTCAGATTCTTCTTCCTTATTAGAGGTTTCAGTTCATTGCTTTCCCTTTAGGTTGCTTCTTGTGTGAAGACTTTAGAGCCATGGATTTGCTCTTCTTTATGGATTCTCCATAAACTTTAGAGAGCATAACCTCATGGGTGTTTAGAGACCCAATGAGAGCATCCAAACTAAGGGTTTGAAGATCCTTAGCCTGAGGAATGGCAGTAACTTTGGTAAGCCATTTGGTAGGAAGATTTCCCATATTTTTTACCATATAAAGTTTGAGTAGATTTTACCCAATCTTTTGAGTTGGTTTACAATGTGCATGAACCTAGTGGTCATGTCTTGAATACTCTCTTGCTTTGTCATTTTAAATATTTCATATTGATGGACCAATATACTGATTTTGTCTCTTGACTTCATCAATACCTTCATGTAGCATATGAAGTATGTCCCAGGTTTCTTTAGCTGTGTCAAGCAATGATTTTATTATATCAATTTTGCTCATGTATACGTAAGTAGGTATTTAGCCTTTGCGTTCAACTAAACTCTTGCCTTATGTTGCTCTATCCATCTACTTCTAGGGACTTCTTAGAGGTGGAGGGTGCATCTTCAGTTCTTGAAACTTCCTCCATTAGAACATAATGTGCTTCTTAAATAATTTCCCATAAGTCAAGACTTGTGTATTTGATGAACACTCATCTGTCCTTTCAGTATAGTCTCCACCATCAAAGAATGGCGGCCTATTTATGGAGTGTTATTCTAAAATGTGAATTTTGTGCCATATCTCCTTAGGATCTTTGTCCTTTACAGTCGTTAGATTGCTCAAACCCTTAAAGGTCTGAGCTCTTATACCAATTATAGATTGAAAATGCAAAGAAGGAGGGTTTATGTACTTTGACTTTTCTCCTCTTTTAGATTCTAAAACTTAAACAAGTGTTATCAAGTGTAAACTTGAAGTGCAACAGAAATAGTGTTAGTATATGTTAGAAAGAACTTTTAAACTAAACAATATGAAAAATGAGTTAAAAATGGTTTTTAGAAAATAAATATAATATGCTCAAAAGAATATAAAGCATATTTAAGGAAGAGAAATATGCACAAGATTTTATTGTTTGGAACCTCTATATCGATTCATAACAACTATTAAGTTCCACTAAGCAACCTTTCTAACCTAAGAAAGTTAGATAGTCTTTCTATAGCCTTCTCAAGATATCTCCACTTGACCAGTCACTCCATTATCACTTCCAAGTACTCTTTGACTAGCCTCAAGCTAACACAACGTGACCAGAGCTCACTTATTGTCACCTTCAAGTAGTCTTTGATTGTCTCTTCAGCTACTTACCAGGAGCTCACTTCATTGGCACCTTCAAGTAGTCTTTGACTAACCTCTTCAAGCTAACTCATGGCAAGCACTACCAGATGAGGTTAGAGAAGGTTGTATTGGGTTGAATCACTCAAACTATCCAACACTCAAGTTTTCTAAGAATAATACATAATCAGAGCTGAAAACTTGAATGACTTCTTCTATCTATTCTTCCTAGGAAGAAGATGTTATCTAATAAGAATGTAAAGAAGATTTTACAAGGATCAAACTGATTACAAGCTGTAATAGTTTTAGAAGATGAAAGGAGATTTGTTTAGCATTTCAGCACATGTAAATGAGTAAAGTTTTTTTCTTGTAACATACATTCTCCTTTTATACTTGATCTTCATTTATGATCATTTCCCTTGTCAGTTTTCCTAGTGACACGTGTTGATTTTCTTTTTGTGTCTTGGAAATAAAGTCTAGAAGTAGCTTAATATGTCAAGAGTTACTTTTTGAAGTTGCAAAAGCCACGTGTAATAGAAGTTTATGAGTCCACCTTCAAAAACTACTTTTACTTTCTAAAAGAGGTTTCTAAATATTTCCTTCTAGAAACTAGCTGATAAGTTGAAAAGAAAAGATGTTATGTCAGCCCTGATTGGGTTTGACTTTAATTTGAATTTTAAATTTTGCCTCCTATTTCTTGTAGTGTACCGTTTATAGTAAACGTGCTTTTCTGAAGTGCTTTTTCAATTTTTTGGACAATCTTTAGATCTTCCATCCTTTAATCAGCTTGTTGTATAATGAATAATCATGAATATGATGATTGAAGATGGTAACCACACTTTCTTTAGAGTTGGACTGAAATCTTCCATTGAATCTTGCTTTCTGAAGTCGTGGCATGCTTTCTGAAATTTAACCTTGGTTTCATATTCTTGAGAATTTTCTTTCATACGTTGAGCATGGAAACATTCATTTCAAGATTATTTTTCACTTTCTTTCAATTCTAAATCTCTTCAAATGAGATTAATTATGTTTGCACATGTCATTGTAAAAATAATTAGTTTTAGGAACATGTATACTAACGTGAATATTTTTGGTGTTTCAAGAAACTCAAGAAAAAGATTAGTCCTTTTTCAAAATATTTTCACAAAAGTGGTTTTGTTATCACTCAAAACATTCACATTCAAGCTTTGTGAAGGCTCTGAAGCTTTGCAGGCTAGAGCTAGAATTTGTTGCTTGCCAATTTGCCACATGTCAGCATGCAACAAATCTCTCCATGCTCAATTGATTTATCCTTGGCCCATAAATACTTAACATCTTTGACATTCCACCATTCCACCATTTGCCATTCTGAATATGTAAAATTTCGAGAAAAAGTTAGAGTGAGAGTAAAAATGAAAGTGAGAGTGAAAAAATTAGAAAGTAAGTAGAAAATAAAAGAGAAAGGGTAAGAAAACTTGGCGCACATAATAGATTTAGGGTGTTATGATTTGTACAGGTATTTTACAAATCTTAAACAGTGGAATTTTTATTGGTTGATTAGTTTCTATTTATTTAATTTAGAATATTTGTTAGAATAAATAAATGTATCATATATATATATATATCATTCCTTAAGGTTTGAAAATTTAATTTTTAGGTTAAATTTATTTTATAAAGTTTTGTTTATGAAATTTAATTTAGAAATTAAACAAAGAATATAATTTACAATTTTAATTTCTGAATTAGTGTAGAATTTTAATGTAGGAATTTAGCAAGGAATATATAATTTTTAATTTTAAACTATAAAGTTACTGTAATTTTAACTTATTTTAGAAATTATATTTTGTACTTTAATTTAGTATTTTGATTTAGATATTTAATTTAGGATTTTTGTTAAATTTAAGTCTTTTTGTTTAGGAATTTAGGATTTATATAATTTACAATTTTAATTTATAAAGTTAATGTAGAATTTTAATATAGGAAAGCAAACAATATATATAATTTATAATTTTATTTTAGAAAGTTAATGTAGATTTTTAATTATAGAAATTTAATTAATTTTGACTTTAATTTTGAAATTTATTTCTCTAACTAACTAAGCTAGATGACCCACTATCTTTGTTGTTTGTCATTCTTCTTTCCAAAAAGCCAATCATTTTTTTTTGAGTCTAATTTATAGAACCGTTCAACCACCAAAACCGAAACGCACTAGTTTTTTGTTGAGAATCTCATGCGATTTGCAACGGTTTTTAAATTTTCGGTTTCAAGCATACCCTCCAACATCAAGCTAGTTCAACCAATCGGGCTTGCTTGGTATACTGATTTTTAGAAGCTTGCATTGTAGAGACGTTAACAATGTGGCTTTTGTACAACCTTAAAAAAGACAATTTAAACTTTATGAAGTGTAGTTTCTGAACTTTTTCTTCTAAAATACAAGGTATTTGACTAAGTACAAAAGCAATATGTTACTATTAATACTTTTCTAAAAGTTGATTAAACTTGAATTTCAAATCTCCCTCCATTTTTGTTAACTTAGCACGGTTTCTGAATAACGTGTTCTTTTTAATGTAGCTTTGTAGTTTTTGATCTTTGCATTGATCTTTTTTGTAACTCTTAGCTTGATAAAGATCTTTTCATCATTTAAAATGTCTTCAACTGATTCCTATCAAGATTGAAGATTGTGATCTTGATATGCTCAAGAGAAATTTTGATTTCATTAGTGATATAACACTTTTGGATATGTGATCTACTTTATGAAGATCCATATATGGTTTCTAATGCTATATTGCTTTCTTATGTCTTTAACATATCTTAGCTCACTTTCTGAACTATTTTTCACATCATTAAAGCTATGAATCTCTTTGAATTAGATTAAAATCATGTTAAAACATGATATTGTGTGAAAAATATGTCATCAATTGAACTTATATGTAACTAGAATAGTCCTGTTAAAAGCTATAGAAACTTAATTGAAACATTAGTACTTTCTTCAAAATATTTTATCAAAATTTGCTTTGTTGTCACTCAAAACACAAGCTGGAGAGTTTTCTAAAGGTTTTGGAGCTAACACACAATTATAAGAATTTGTCCTTAAGTACATTAAAAAAAATTAGTGGAACCCACATAGATGAGTGAGACAGGTTGAATAAAGTTGATACAACATACTTTTATTCTCAATGTATCTAAATGTGCTTTGTTAGACTTATGCCCCACACAACAATCTCTGGTAGACATTTTATTAATTTAATGCTTAGTTTAGTCCATGACTTTTCAACCATTAGTCATTTTAGTTTCTGACTTTTCAAATGAGTCAAATTAGTCTTTAATATTACAAAACGTGAGTCAAGTTCGTCCCTCAACCTAATTTTATTTATATTCCATCAATTAAATGATAATGTTTAACATTAAGAAATACTTAACTTACCATGTATTATCTTAAGTGTAATGAATTTAAAATGACACATTTTGGTGTATGTAATTACACAAAATGAGTAATTTAAATCTCCATTCCAAGTCATAAGATGTTCATTTTGTGTAATTTTAGACGCTACCAAAATGAGTTATTCCTTCTTCTCCAGATGACACATGGTATGCCCAGGTATCACTTAACGTTACACATAATTACTTAATCGATGAAATGCTAAAGAGAGAGGATAAAGGATTAACTTAACTCACATTTTACAATGATAAGGACTAATTTGAGAATGTAAATTTCTATTTTTCTACTCGAGTAAAGCTTGTGTTGAATGGCTGAATAAATAATGTTTGGTGTAAAACAAAGTTGTACAATAATATTACAACACCACTCACAATGCTGTTTTGTCTTTTAGTGAGTAGTGATATTTATGCACAAAAAGACAAAATAACATTATGAGTGTTGTTGTAATATTATTATACAACTTTATTGTACACCTATCACTACTCATGGCTCAACTGATTTGGGAATTAAATGAGGCATTGAATTAAGTGTTGAAGAAATTAATGTTGAGAGAATTTTGTTTTTATAATTAGATGATCTCAATTAAATAAGAATAGTCAAAGTTATAAATTAACTTTCACAAATGGATAATTTTGATAAAGCTTTAATTCTTTGTCCTAAAAATAAATTGCTCATTCCATTTCAGGGATGACAATGGATATCTTATGGGATGGAGACATGCCTCACCCCTGGCCCCATTTATAATTTCACCTCTTGTCCCCGTCCCATCCCTGTAATGAGTCCCCATTCCCTATCCTACACAAGGATTCAAATCCCTATTGATATCCATGGGTTCATTAAAATTAAAAACAAAAAACAAAAAACAAAAAAATAAAACTTAAAGAACACTCAAAAACTCCAACAAAAATACATAAATATCACAATAACAAATGTTACTAATGCAACATAATCCAATTTAAAAAGAAAAATAAATGTATGAATCAAACTATAGAAGACAATTTAGAAATAAAGATATGTTAAGGTTTTTTTAGTGTGTGTGTGCGTGTGTGTGTATATATATTGAGCATTTAAGTGATTTAACATAAATGAGAATTTGGTGGGTCTACATGAGATGAAGACCTTATATCCCCCACCCTCACCTCGTTTAGTAAATGACGACTTCACCCATGTATCCTTGTGGGGACCAAACTTATCTCCATCCCTATCTATTATGGGAATTTTTGTGGATGTTCGCTTAAGCGGGTTTTTTGTTTGCCATCCCTACCTCTGCCCATAATGTTTTTCACCTTGAGAAATCGAGAGAAATTAGTACATTAAGATGTTAACGTATGGCTATAATATAATAGGGAGTAATTTTAGTTTTGGTAATTAAAAAAGGGAGTTAATGTTCATTCTAATTCATGACTTTATACTCGTTAGTCATTTTAATCCCTAGCTTTTAAATGGTAATAGATAACTTTAAGTGATACCTTAATATACCATATGTCATTCAAATAGAATTAAGTTTAAATGAGTCATTTTAATATATAAAATTATGCAAAATAAGTCATTTAAATTTTTAAAACTCATTTTGTGTAATTTTATACATCAAAATGAATTAATTTAAACTTTATTATACTTCAGATGACACATGATATGCTAATGTATCACTTAATATTAGACATAATTATTTAATTGACAAAATGTTAGATAAAATTGGAATGAGAGACTAATTTGATTCACATTTTGCAATTTAAGGTACTAATTTGACTCATTTTGAAAGCTATTGACTAAAATGATTCATAGATATAAAGCGAGGGATGAAAATGAACATTAACTCTGAAAATGGTTTCAGGAATTTCTTTTCTAAATTATTTGTTTTTAATCCTTGTTGTTTAGTATGTTTCCTAAGCTAAGCTAATAGAAGATTGCAATATTCAATCATACATGAATGCTAGTAATCTACGTGACCCATTATAATCTTTTGTGTCAAACCTTTTTCATAAAATAAGTCATTGGCTAGGTAAGATAAGTTATCAAGCGAGATCCAATGAGTTATTAGGTAAGGGTTTTGACAGGATATTATGATATGTCAAATAGGATTATTGGCTATTATATAAGATTGGATGATTACCTTTATTAATTAATTCAACATTTAATAGAGACAAACTAGCCATAAGGACTAAAATCAAACAATTTTTAAAATATTTAAATTGTATGAAAAAGAACAACACTAAAATATACTTATTTTTCAAGTATAGTAAACATATTTAAATTTAAAAAATATTATTTGTACTTATAATATATATGATACTCTTACTACTACATTTTATTAATTGAATGAGATAAGGACCTTACATAAATGTGATTCATATCTTATCCAAGGATGGATGAATTGTGAGTTAACATAATATTTCATATATTATGAGTATAAATAACATAGCTCTTAAAATTTGTGAATGAAATAAAACTATTCATATGATCTTCCTTGCTACTATCACACCATGAAAAATTGAAAAAAACCGGCATAATTTAAATATATAAAAAAAGCTGCGAATGAAAGAGTCAAATCTATACATTGGACTAAGTGTTCCCATAAGCGTATTAAAGAAAGCTGTCCATAATTATCAACAAAAGAGGGGTAAAAAAATAGAAGGAAAAAACAGCTCTCCATGTGCCCTATACATGAAGTAACAAGTTCGAGTGAATGATGCATCATTCCTTTTCTTTGAAAAAAAAAATAACTAATGTGAAAAAAGAGAGTGAGAGGGAGAAACGGGAAGGGAGAGATGCAATGCTCCGGGGAGTGGTGGGCCATAAGCTAATGTGAAATAATGTTTCATTAATTTAATTATAGGAAATACAAATTTTATATGAATTTAATTTCTATGTATTATTATTATTATCCAATTAAATATTATAATTTTTTAAGTAATGAGATAAAAGTTAATCATATTGTTAATATAATATTATATGATTGAATGATAATGAAATTTTTTTAGACGGTTAATATATTTAAATTAAATCCATTTTATATTGAATGTCTACATACACACTCTTGAAGCTGTGTGATTTAACGGAGACGTGCATTTTTTAAAAAGTAAATAAAAGTAAATATTTTTAATGGTAGATTGCTTCACGTGTCGGGCAAAGGGCATCTATTGCTATGTAAACCAAAGTTCATAAACACAACTCTTAAAGTACTGTGCAACTTGTGGGGTTCTCCCACACTACCCACAGAAAATTATTTATCCTCTAGTAGGCTTTCCTCTTTTCTTTTCTGAAGTCAAATTGCTTAGGCCTTACTTCAATGCCTTCAACGATAAGCCCCCCCTTCAATTGGTAGCCCACCTCCATCACACTCATCTTGACCTCCTCATCACCTTCACCACTGAAGAACACGCCCAACTCAATTTCCATCCACCCATCCTCTCTTTGGGAAGGAACAGGAACCCCTGATCCTGGGTCACTGTGTCCCCTCCTAACTCCCCTCTTCGGTTCCCACAAAGCAAGGTCTCCTCCTTGTGCTTGTTCTCATCCTTCTGCCACAGATATGCCTTTCCACTCTGCACCCTGTTGGCCACTACAACTGAGGCTTCACAAGGCGCAGAGTCAAGTCCATAGCCACGATGTGAGACCCTCATGATGAGATAAGCCGCATATGACGTGTTTGGTGTTAGATTCCTTGTCCTGATTTTGCCCTCGATTTCTAGCCAGCTCACCGTCCTGAGCTCAGCCACCTCTTGGAATCTTCAGAAAAGAAAAATCAGTAAATCCTTGCTTACTTTATTTGATTGAGGCAGCTAACTATATTTGCTTAAGCGAAAAAATGAGTTAAAGCTTACAATTAGCTCAATTAATTACCTTGATTCGGTCATTGGTCTCCAGCACCAATACATCGGATCATTGCTCCATGTTATGGACAGCTCCCTTGCAGATAAGATATAAGATTTTTTACCCGAAAACTTGTCCAATTTGAAGCTCTGCAAGTGTATCACGGAACAAAATAGGAAAAATAAGAAATTATTTGTTGGAATTAATTACAACATATTTGGATTTGTACTTTGTTTAGAGAAAAATTACTCTAGGAAAAGTAAAGTCTTAAAAACTTATCATTTTATCAAGCATTTGATTAGTTATTTTAAATATAAAATAAGCTAATCTAAAGCTATGCTTAATAGATAGAGCCAAGCATGAGATGAATTGAAAGAAGCTGGTAGAATTTGTGTGGATATATACCATACCATGTTGCCTCCGTCTAAGAAGAGGATGGCAGAGAGCATAGAAGAGGTGCTTGTGCGAAGAGGAATTGATAAGGGTGAGGGGGTTCACGGCCCTGGAAACAATGTCATGGTAATCAGAGGGCAAGAAGCTTATCCAAACCATGTCAGAGTCAGCGGCTGAGCGCAGGGTTGAGGACACCATTGAGATCTACATGCATCTGGTGGAGATGTGTAGGATATAATTGTGGAAACACATTCCTCCGGCAAAGAATCTAAGTTGGAGCATGTTGCCATTTTAGACTGTGTAGGATCGAGAAAATATGATTGATATTTTTAGCACCGGGATATATGAGAACTAAATGGTTTAAGGGATCATGGGGGACAACTTTGTTTCTTAATTTAGTCAAATTTGATAGGTGTCATTGTGAAAATATGATGTGTTTTGTGGTGTCCACGGGTGGAAAAAACAAAGCTAATGGGCCATTGAGATGTGGGAAAATTGATATAATATTGGATCGCTAACAAGACAAATCGAGTATGATGTGTTTCTAAATGACATGTTTAAATTATTAAGAATAACTCTGTATATATATATATTCTTTTTGTCAAAATAGGTTCGTAAAAGGACAAGTGCGACATTTGCTAGCATCTAAATTATTTTACGTAAAAAAGTTCTTCAAAATAAAAATATGACATAATTTTATTCATTATAAAAGATTAATTGATTTTTTATTTTTTTTTTGTTGATAAAACCGATTTCAGGGAATCAAGTTAGGAACCTTTGATGTAATTAAAGGAAAATATTTCATTATGAAAAATATCAATGAATATAGTTAAAGAGTTCCACTAAAGTGATATGAAGTATAAACACCCTATTCACTTCTCAAATTTTCACATAAAATAATAATATCTAAATATCCACAATAAACGGTGGCAGATGGAGGGACCCGCAAGTGCCACAGCCCTCCTCCCAAATTTTACACTTTTATTATATAAATATATATCATAAAAGTCTTTTGTTATAAAATTATGTATGGTATGTAAGTATAAAATATATAAATATCTCTACAACATTGTTTTTAGAATTTCTCTCATATTAACTTTTTGATTGAGCTTAAAAGATATATAAGAAGAAAACTATTGACTCATTTGTAAAAAAAAAAGATGATAGATGATGAAATAAACTCTAATTTTACCAATAATTAGAATAAAAAATTATATAATAACTCATTTTATATTTTTATATGATAATTTATTTTATTTTATTTATATTAATTAATTTAGCCTTATTCTTCAAAATATCTAGCTCTCCCGACCAAAAAAAAAAAAAAATTGTTATGCCAAAACAGAGAAAGAAAAAAATTGTGAGTGTACCAAATAAATATTTATAGTGTCATGAACAATTGGTTGAAGTTTTACTTAAAATAGAACACAAATAAATAACTAATAAATAATATAAGTGACCAAAAACTCTAAAAAAAAATGCGGCGACTAAGCAATAATAATAATAAAAGGACATTTTTATTTTTGGTTTAGAAAGAACATCCTATATATATATATATATATATATATATATATATATATGTGTTGTTTTTCCATCCTATCCGACTTGGTATCAAAGCCAGGGTATAGGTAAGGGATTGTTGTTAATCCTGATATTGTAGTCCCTGAACGCTTTGTACTTAGAACATTAATCATCAATTGTTTCAGAATTAAGAAGTTTTATAAAAATTTAAGTGGAAAATCCTAGTTCATCTGATTGGTAAGCCTCTAGTAGCCCATTGGTAAGTCTAAGAGGTGTCCGCAGGTGTTCTTGTGGAATTAGGAGAAATCCTAGGAAGGAAATTCCATTATTTTTAGGAAAACCTTTTAAGTTCCAAACCAACTTGATGGCTAGTCTTCTAAGGACAATGAATAACTTAGCTAAAGGAAAAACAATAGTACTAGTAGATGACCCTCCATCTACCTATACCTATACTCCTACTATAGATCAAGACGAATATCAAAGTAAAGGACTAATAATAGTAACTATAGAAAACAAGCTTCAAAATTGGTCCATACCGAAGGTAAAACATATAGAAATTTATATAACTAGTATAATAAACCTTAATTCAAAACAAGATATATATTTTATTGAAAAACCCAATCTATTGAAGATACTCATACCATCATAAAAGTTTTAGATGAAAACTTGATTAATAAACATATTCATAACGGTTTTCATTATATTCATATCGGATTAATACAAGTTGCAATAAAACCTTTTGTAAGATTAGAAATCAATACTCCTGTGATTGCAATACTACGAGATATAAGACTTAGAGAATTTGAAGATCAAGTCCTGCTATATTAGAGTCTAATGTTCATGATGGCCATGCTTTTTTCAATTGTTATCCAAACTATTCAATGGATCTTTGAAATCCACTTACCAAAACTACTTTAGAATTAAATATCAAAACTCCAAGAAATATAGTTGATAGGTGTTACCCATCTAGATGTAATATATAGAATCTATTATAAAATATCAAAAGTAGATTATAATTTTAAGGCACTAAAATCATCTCCAAAAAATTAAACTTTAATCGTAGAAACAAATCTTTCAAAATTAACAACTCATACTCCAAAAAGATTCAAACATTCTGAAGTAATAGTAAAAATGCCTAATGATTGGAATCTAAAATAAATAATGCCACATAAAAAGATAGAAAATACCAAAATAGAAACTATAAGACGAGATATTGAAGGAAACATAAATATTACGATGAGAATGACCAACTTAGTAAGAGAAACTTTAAGAAATCATTATATGTTTGACCAATCCTGAAACTCTATAGATAGTAATCTAAATCTTAGAGTTGATTTTACACCCAATATTGCCTAACCAATTTACCAACCAAATATTCCACAACCTACTTATCAAGAGTCCAAAACAATGAGTCTCCAAAATATTCACTAACTAGATCCCAAGTCATAAATATGATATCTCTAAGAAGAACCTTTTGAAATAAATAAAGAATGGATAAGAAAAGACTTCTTAGCAACGAATAATCAATAAAAAAGAAAATGGTATTTCAAAACTTTTTCAAAGCAATAGACATCTAAATATTTACAAAAATTCTATAAATGTCTAAGTGAATACAAGATTAATCTCCCTTTCTTTTTATGGTTTAAAGAATGGTTCTGTAAAAATCAAAACATACAAAACCCCTTTATAAAAAATAAACAAATACAAATGAATAGTAGGGCAAGCAAAGAATGGAAGATTGCTGAAGGAATGAGTACTTCTTCTATTCATCCACCCTACAACAAATAAAAATTAAATTTTTAAGATAAATAAAGAAAATAAAGATTTTCATAAAGTTCACCAGCAATTAAACTTTACAAACCAAACACTACATACTATGGCCCAACAACTAGATAGAATAGAAACAAAAGAGGCATCAACATCAAAACCATCAACATTGTCAACATCCTCATCAACCTTTATGAAAACTTACAAAGATTTCCTATTAGATCCTCAAAGACAAGTATATAAATTATTAATACCCCAAGAAAAAAATTAAAATCAGCAAAATTAAAATTCTCAAATGAAGTAATAGTGATGATATCATGAAAAGGTTAGAAGATTTAACAATAAATGATAAATCAAAAGAAAAAGATAAGGTCCCCTTATCAATAAATACCTTAGAACAAGAGAATGATCAAGACATAGCTATTAATAAGATAAAATATGTGAAGACTAGAACAATTATCCTAGGCCTTCCCTAGTTGATGTTCAATATGAAGAAAAAATGCAAATGGTAGATAACGCATTTATTGGAGAAGCAATTGTCGAATGGAATATTGATGGAATGAGTGAACAACTCATTTTAGATGTCATGCAACAAATAACTATGGCTATTGGAGCCTTCTCCATAAAAGGAAATTCAAATAAAAGAATAGCTATGATGATCATAATAGGATTCACAAGACAATTAAAGGGTTAGTGGGATAATGTTTTAACACAAGCAGAAAGACAACAAATTTTAAATGCTAAATAAATCTGGTATAGAAGCACTAGTAGAAGATGCAACAACAACATTAATTTATGCAATAATGAAACACTTTATAGGAGATCCCATAAAAATATATAATAGGGCTGCGAACAATTAATGAATTTACATTGTCCAATAATGTCTAATTATCAATTGTATAAAGACATGTTCTTATCCAAGTGTGCATAAGACCAAACCTTAAGCATATTGGAAAGAATGATTTATTGTTGGACTTCTAAGATTATTAGGACAAAAAGTAAAAAATAATATGGCTCAACAACATAATGGTGACATTCCTTATGACCATCTAACGTTTAGGCAAATGCATTGCAATATAGTTGAAATAGGAATACAAGTTTGTAATGACTTTAAACTTAAAAATAGGTTAAGACATGAAGCTCAAATTAGTCATAATGAGTTAGGAACTTTTTGTGATCAATTTGGAATTTCTGGAATAAAAACTCCAAGTAAAACGCGAAGGAACAAAACAATTCATAAAAGGCCGTTTAGAAGAAACAAATGAACCAAACCTACACCTAACAACCCTTCAAAGTCAAAACCTATGACAAAGAAAACAAATAAAACAAGGAATCAGTTCAAAGGAAAGTGTTACAAGTGTGGAGAATAGGACATTACGCAAAGAATTGTAAGGTTAAAGATAAGGTCAATAATTTGAATATTCTAAAAGATTTAAAAGAAGGACTAGTTAATGTATTAGTAAATGACCAATATGAATAAAAAATGAATCTGAATACCTATGTGAATCTAGCTCTAAAATCTATGAAGATTACTCATCTAAAATAAATCAATTCAAGAAGAAAATAATGAAGTCTATTTAGGACTTAACTGTGTACTTGTTCAAACTATAAGAAATCAATAAATGTATTAACAAGACATCAAACAAATACTCTAATAGGTATTGTAGATAAAATGGAAGAATCAGATTTCAAAATTGAATTTTTATAGCAACTAAAAAATTTACTAGATGAACAAGATAAAATTAAAAATGATGTTCAAAGAGTAGAATTAAAAGAGATCATAGAATGATTTAGAAATCCTACTGAACAAATATCTACTAAAGAATTACAAAATGAAATAAAAATATTAAAACAAGAAATAAATATTTAAAGCAAAAACATTTTGATTTAGAATTAAAGTATCTAGAATTAAAAGGAGAATCAATATTACGATCACAAGAAAATACTGAAGATACTACATCCAATGCAAGAAACGTACCATTATTAGAAAATATTAAAGAGGGAGAACCTTCAAAAAATTATATTAATATGATTACAAAAGTACTAAATTTTTTACATCTTTTTCTTAAAGGGTTTTCCTGCCTTGCAATTAGTTCTTAATAAAAATCTTTTGGAAAACAAATCATCTTGAAATTTCATTATGCACAAAACTATTGAAAGTACTTCTTTTTAATAGTACTATATTCTTTGGTTCGGTCCATACATTCCTAAGTGAAACCTTACTATCCCTCCTTAATTTGTTTTAGAACACCACCATATCCTAGATCTAAAGCATTGGTTTCAACTATCATGAAAGCATTAGGGTCAGGAAGTCCTAAACATGCTACCCTTAGGAGTTATGCTTTTCTTTAGTTTTCTTAGAACATTTAGTTTGATGATAGTTAGTTTTAGTTTTTGTAGTTGCTCTTTTTACAAAGCTGATCTAAATTCTTGCATGATTACACTCACGTCTAACCTTGCACTCTAGTGTGTTTTCTATTGGTTTTGTAGCTTTTTGGAAGAAGAATTAGGGTAGCATTTGAGCTAGGAGTGCAAAAGAGCAAGAATTGGAGCTGAAAGGATGTCAAAAATCCATGCCTGGAGCATGGGTCCTGAAACTGAAGCCACACTATAGCGTGGGAACCTACGCTATAGCGTGGGTTGTTGTTGAAATCTCATCATCTTACTTAAGCCACGCTCAGCGTGGATATAGCCACGTTCCAGCGTGGGTGCACGAATCTTGACATGTGGACTGGGCCTTTGTCCTGACTCTAGCAACCCATGATTGGCACAAAAACCTAGGCAACCACGTTGGAGAGGAGGAGACATCAGAATACCAAATTGGGAAAGAGGAGGCTAGAGCTTGGGGAGCACAAAGGGATTGGAGCTTCAAGAACTTGAGAAGGAGACCTCTCTTGGGATTGTTCCACAACTCTTTGTGTATTTTTCTTTGTTCATGGCTTCTTCTTATCTTTCTTTCATTTTTGTTGTTTTTATCTCATTTTCTATGATGTGTAACTAAACCTTTTGCCAAGGGTGATTTATGGAGACTATGTGTTTGACATTATGTTAATGTGAATGAATTTATGTTTTGTTCTAAATTAATAGTGAGCATTGTATTTGAGCTTATTTATCTTGAATTCTTTGATCACCAATTTAGGATTGTAGGGACTTTTACAAATTTGAGAAATGAGTAAGAGTCATGCCTATGAATGCAATGCCATGAGTTGAATGACACCTAGAGATAGGCAAACATGATTAATGTGGTATTAAAAGATTTGAGAACTTCTTGTAGACTTAAGTATGCTAAGAGATTAGGTGCTTAACTGTAGTTGAGTGGCATTAGATGATCTTGAGAAAGACTTTAATGACATGATGATCCTACCATCACTTAATTAAATTTGGACAAGGCATATTGATATTCATATTGTATTTTGTTCACTCATAGTTGAAGTAAATCACCCTAGCATTTAACTCCATCAATTCTCATATTGCTTTTACATTGTTCTAGCACTTTAGTCCTTATTCTTTTTTTTTTTATATATATATCATCTATTTTCAATTGTTCAACTTGTTATCTAATTAGTTAAAATGGTATTTGAATTATCCCTATGGGTCCACAACCCTCTCTTTTACTCTATTACTTGACGACCTAGTATACTTGCTAGTCTCACTCTCCTTTGGGAGCGATCAATCTTTTAATTTCTTAACACTAATTGTCATTTCTTTAGACCATTGTGGAGAGTTTTTTCTAAGCCTTTTGTATAAAGGTTTACAAATTATTCTAAGATTCGGGATAAAGTCAGAAACATAATTTATACATCCTAAGAATCTCTGTAATTGGTTTTTGTCCTTAATTTCATCTGGGAATTTATCCACAAATTCTATAGATCAACTTATTGGAGTTCTTGTTCCTTGATATACTTTGAATCTTAAGAACCTTGTCTTGATTTGAAACTACCAATCCGTTTTCCTTTATGATTTCATGAAATTTATTGAGATGTTCAAAATGTTGATTTATAGATTTAGAATAAACAAGGACATCATCTAAATATACTATAGTAAAATTAGAATATTGATTAAAGATTTCATTCATTATATTTTGAAATTCACTTGGACCATTTTTTAGTCTTTGTGGCATTGCATTCCATTCATAATGCCTAAATGGGACTACAAAAGCTATTTTATATCTGTCTAATTCTTTTACTTGTATTTGGTAATATCCTAATTTTATGTCAAATTTTGAAAATATTACAGCCTTATTTATTCATCTTATTAAATCTTTTTTATTTGGTAATGGATATCTAATCCATTTTCATACTTTGTTTAATGGTTTATAATTAATAACTAATATTGGAGTACCTCTTTCTTTTCTTGAAGCATTCATGACATAGAAACCTACACAACTCCATGGAAACTTGTTTGGCCTAATTAATCCTTTATTTAAATATTTTTGTATTTCTTTTTTACAATAATTTAGATATTCCTGAATCATTTGGATGGGTTTTGCCTTTATAAGAATATTTTGGTTATTAAATCCTTCTTCATATGGTAGAGAAATTATGTATTTCTTTCTATCCCAAAAGGCATTAGGAAGTTCAACACATATTTCCTTTTCAAATTTTTCCTATAATTCTTTTACTTTGTTTTTTATGTTTTCATTATTAAGTTGTTCTTCTATTCTTTTATACTTAATATCTTCATTTAATATATTTATTTGTTTTTGTTTAATTGATATTAAGTTTATTGTTGTGAGTTTATCTTAATGAATTTAAGTTTTTGATTCGTGAAGGGTATAAAATGTCAAACCTAACCTTCCTCCTCCCCTTGTTTTTGAAATAAGTCCTATTTTAGTACATGAAAAAGGATATAGTAGGACTATAAATGGAGTTCCTAATATTAAAGATTCATGCATATCTTTTACTAATATGAAAGAAGTTGTATAGCACATGTTGTCCTTGCAAATTTTTGCTTTTGGTAATTTGTATTTTATATCTAATCTACTATTATAAACTTCGGTGTATGCTTCATAAGTTTTTTCATAAAATTTTGTCGTATTAATCCTTTTTTAATACAATTAGAATCATCTCATGAATCTATTAATGCTTTGATTTCATATACTTGATCACGAACTATTAAGTTTACCTTACAATGCCATTTATGGGTTAATATTTTTGTAATCATATTAATATAATTTTCTAAAGGTTCTCCCTCTTCAATATTTTCTAATAATGGTACATTTCTTGCATTGGATGTAGTATCTTCAGTATTCCTTGTGATCATAATATTGATTATCCTTTTAATTCTACATACTTTAATTCTAAATGAAAATCTTTTTGCTTTAAATATTTTATTTCTTGTTTTAATATTTTTATTTCATTTTGTAATTCTTTAGTAGATATTTGTTCAGTAGGATTTCTAAATCGTTCTATGATCTCTTTTAATTCTACTCTTTGAACATCATTTTTAATTTTATCTTGTTCATCTAGTAAATTTTTTAGTTGCTATAAAAATTCAATTTTGAAATCTAATTCTTCCATTTTATCTACAATACCTATTAGAGTATTTGTTTGATGTCTTGTTAATACATTTATTGATTTCTTAAGTTTGAACAAGTAGTTTAGTCCTAGATAGACTTCATTATTTTCTTCTTGAATTGATTCATTTTCAAATGAGTAATCTTCATAGATTTCAGAACTAGATTCAGATAGGTATTCGGATTCATTTTCTTATTCATATTGATCATTTACTAATACATTAACTAGTCTTTCTTTTAAATCTTTTAGAATATTCAAATTATTGACCTTATCTTTAACGTTAATTCTTTGCATAATGTCCTATTCTCACTTGTAACACTTTCCTTTGAATTGACTCCTTGTTTTATTTGTTTTCTTTGTTATAGGTTTTGACTTTGAAGGGTTGTCAGTGTAGGTTTGGTTCGTTTGTTTCTTCTAAATGGTCTTTTATGAATTATTTTGTTCCTTCGTGTTTTACTTGGAGCTTTTATTCCAGAAATTCCAAATTGATCACAAAAAGTTCCTAACTCATTATGACTAATTTGAGCTTCATGTCTTAACTTATTTTGAAGTTTAAAGTCATTACAAACTTGTATTCCAGTTTCAACTATATTGTAGTGTATTTGCCCAAACGTTAGATGGTCATAAGGAATGTCACCATTATGTTGTTGAGCTATATTATTTTTTACTTTTTTCCTAATAATCTTGGAAGTCCACAATAAATCATTCTTTCCAATATGCTAGTTTGGTCTCATGCACGCTTTGGATAAGAACATGCCTTTATACCATTGATAATGACATTGTTGGACAATGTAAATTCATTAATTGTTCAGCGCCTATTATATATTTTTATGATCTCCTATAAAGTGTTTCATTATTGCATAAATTAATGTTGTTGTTGCATCTTCTATTGGTGCTTTTGTACCAGGTTCAATTTTTGTAGCGTTTAAAATATGTTGTCTTTTTGCTTGTGTTAAAAGATTATCCCACCAACTCTTTAATTGTCTTGTGAATCCTGTTATGATCATCATAACTATTCTTTTATTTGAATTTCCTTTTATGGAGAAGGCTGCAATGGCCATAGTCATTTGTTGCATGACATCTAAAATGAGTTGTTCACTCATTCCATCAATGTTCCATTCCACAATTGCTTCTCTAGTAAATGTGTTATCTACCATTTGCATTTTTCTTCATATTGAACATTAACTAGGGAAAGCCTAGGATAATATGTTCTAGTCTTCGCATATTTTATCTTATTAATAGCTATGTCTTAATCATTCTCTTGTTCTAAGTTATTTATTGATAAGGGGGCTTTATCTTTTCTTTTGATTTATCATTTATTGTTAAATCTTCTAACTTTTTCATGATGTCAATCACTACTATTCATTTGAGAATTTTAATTTTGCTAATTTTAATTCTTTTTTTGGGATAGTTAATAATTTATATACTAGTTTTGAGGATCTAATGGAAAATCTTTATAAGTTTTCATAGAGGTTGATGAGGATGTTGACAATGTTGATGGTTTTGATGTTGATACCTCTTTGTTTCTATTCTATCTAGTTGTTGGGCCATAGTATGTAATGTTTGGTTTGTAAAATTTAATTGCTCGTAAACTTTATGAAAGTCTTTATTTTTTTTATTTATCATAAAAGGGGTGGCATCTACTTCTAAATTACTTACTTTAATTTTTATTTGTTGTAGGGTAATGACAGAAGAAGTACTCATTCCTTCACAGTCTTCCATTCTCTGCTTGCCCTACTATTCATTTGAATTTGCTTATTTTTTATAAGGGGGTTTTGTATGTTTTGATTTTTCAGAACCATTTTTCAAACTATAAAAAGAAAGGGTGATTAATCTTGTATTCACTTAGACATTTATAGAATTCTTATAAATATTTAGATGTTTGCTGCTTTGAAAATGTTTTAAAATAACATTTTCTTTTTCTTGATTATTTGTTGCTAAGAAGTCTTTTCTTATCCATTCTTTATTTATTTCAAAAGGTTCTTCTTCCAAGATATTATTTATAACTTGTAATCTAGTTAGTGAATATTTTGGAGGCTCAGTGTTTTTGACTCTTGATAAGTAGGTTGTGAAATATTTGGTTGGTAAATTGGTTGGGGAATATTGAGTAAAATCAACTCCTCTAAGGTCTACATTACTATCTATAGATTTTCGAGATTAGTCAAACATATAATGATTTCTTGAAGTTTTTTTTTATTGAGTTGGTCCTTTTCATCCTAATATTTATATTTCCTTCAATATCTCGTCTTATAGTTTCTATTTTGGTAATTTCTATCTTTTTATGTGGCATCATTGATTTTAGATTCCAATTGTAACACCCTAACTTTTAACCTCATACACTTGAGTCGCATTTCGGTTAATTATTAGTCGTTACGTCTTTGTTTTAGATTTTGACTTATCTTTTTAAAATACAAGTAAGGAAAATATGACCAAATTTTTTTTTGAACTTAAAACTTAAATGCGAGCCGCGCTTACGCATAATACCGATTAATACACATAAGACATAGCAACCAAATACACGTCATCATAACAATCATAAATAAACCATAGAGTAGTCACAACACAACTTATAGTATCATATCATAATCATAACATAAGAGCGATATCCTTATAAATATAAGGACACCTTAAGATACTAAATACATCAAGCAAGGTTGATTATACACTAGCCCAAAGCTAAACATAACAAACTGGACTAGTCTTCACGCTTCCGCTTGACTTCATTCAGTAATGACGTACCTCTTTCCGTGCTTCAGGAAGATCACGAACATCGCATCATTCATGAACTGGAGATGACACGAAGAAAGAAAATGGATGAGAAACTTTATTCAAGATTCTCAGTAGAGCTTTCCAACTTTAACATGAGTGTCATCGTTCGTCCCAGCCACTCGGTTTTTATTATGAAAGAGGTGTGCATGGGTAAGATTCCATTTTTAAACTTCTCAAATCTTATTATCTGAAGTGGGTGTCTTTTAGTATGAGT
This sequence comes from Dalbergia oliveri, assembly GCA_030441495.1. Lineage (NCBI taxonomy): Eukaryota > Viridiplantae > Streptophyta > Magnoliopsida > Fabales > Fabaceae > Dalbergia > Dalbergia oliveri. The sequence goes on from JAMLFY010000007.1 coordinate 13,216,826, forward strand.
CTTAATGATATGAATGCAATAGATATCTCATGTATGCATGGCAATACATTAAAAGCATAACCAACACATCTCACATAATTAGATAAAAAGCATCGAACAATGATGTGACATATGCATATGCATCTTTTACTTTATCATAATCGAACTCTTTAAGTTCCTTCTTAACTTTTCCACCCTCATTTTCATCACTGAAAATCCAACCGATGCCGTCCCTGACGATTTTAACATGGTCACCAAAACTCCGAATCACCTATCGCCTAGAATGAGCTCAAACCAAACTAGTCGTCACTAGATTTACATGGGGAAAAAGAGGGAATCATATCTCTTTCTAGGATCACCCATCGAAACGCATCAACTGGTTAGGACCAAGTGACTTTGTCCGCTTCGGTATGGCTCGATATCCATACCCAGGTTTACTTTCTCCTATAGTAGGAGAAATGCGTTTAGCATGTCACATTTAAAATCTTTCTTTTCAAAACTTCTTTAGTCTCAATTTACGAAATTCAGCATAATGGCTGTACAACGAATTTCCTCAAATTTGAGTCATACCACATAACTCATCGAACACATACTTTCTCATGCAATTCCTTATTCAAGCAAATCTTTAATATCATATAAGCATGTTCACTCATTCATCTATATCACATAGTCTTATGCATCTCAATGATAACATACTGCATTATCCTAACAATCATGTTATAAGTTCATATATCCTTATACATGTAACATTAACACTCTACACGCTCTCAATATAACATAAGCATATGCTGACTCGATAACTCACTCACATTATATCTCGTATCTCATAATATCTTATGCTTTGACCCTTACGGGTCTTAAACTTATGTTCTAGTTATTATGACGCCCATCATAGACCTTTTATGCACCTAAGGGATCACTACTTATAATTCTCTAATTTTTATGCTTACTAACTTATCCAAACAGCATTACATACATTGGGCCGGATGATTATCATTCAATTACGGGTTCTAGAATCCACGTCTTGACCCTTTCTAAGTTCTATCTTCGCCTAAGGCTCTATATTCAATTCCTAAACCAATTATGAGGGATTCTTATACATTTCCACTAATTATAAACCATTTTCCTTAAGTCCAATTATACTGGAACATAATTTACAATTTTTGTATCTAAGTGTTCTAGAATTCTCATTTTATATCCTTTCTAGTTACTTGTTCTTTCCTAACTTCCTAAATCGAAGGAAGGTGAAGAGCTTTGAAAACCAAGAGAAAACTAGAACTTTTCTTAAAGAAAGCAAGGAAAACTTTGAAAATAAACCCCTACCAAATGAAGTCTTGAAATAGATGAAAGAAAGCTTGTGTTCTTAATGAAGTAGAAGACAAAATCTTCTCTTGGATGGCAATAAGGATTCCAAGGGAAGAACACAAGGAAGATGGATTTTCCTTGAAAGAGTAAGCTAGGAAATGGAAATGTTTTGTGTTTAAGAGGTGGTTTGAGGTGGGGGAGTGGTGGTTCAAGGTTGTTTGTGATAGTTTGTGTGGTGGAAAGATTTCTTTGATGGTGGAGGAAGAAGAACAAGATGAAGAGAATTTGAGAGGAAAAGAGAGAAAATTGCAAGAAAACTTAACTTGGCAAATGATCTAAAGTGTAACCAAGTCTCTAATGCTTGGTATTTATAGAAAAATGAATCAATGGAGGCTGATTTGGGGATGATGGCCACAGTTTCTTGGCCTTTGGGGAGGAAAAATATCTTCAAAAGCTTGTTATTCAAAGGCATGGTTGGAGGTATGGCTAGGTATGGGCAAGGCATGGCTTAAGGTATGGTCTTTGAAGTGAAATAAAATCAACATGTGCCACATTTCCAAGGGCATGAATTCGGCAGGTTTTCCAGCCAAGGGGAGAAAGAAATTGTCCATGTAATTGTGGTTTAATGATGTGTTTAGGTGTTTCTTTGATTAAGGTTTTGATTAGGAGTTTGTAAGAAAGTGTTGAGGTGAGATAATGGTTAATTAAGGTTGTCAAGACTTGATATAGGGGTGATCTTGTTAGATTAACAAATTAAAACTCTTTTCAAGTCAAATTAAGTCATAGACACAATTCCTTGATTTAAGAAATTGGAGAGAAATTACTATTCAAGATGTCATGACTAGGAATCTTGAATCAAAGAATGAAATTAGATTGTAACTAAGCAATCTTAGGTTCTAATTAACCTTAATAAATTATTTTGACTCTAGATTAATTATCGAAATAAATTAATCTTCGATTAGAGCCTAATATTGCTTAGGTTTAGTTAATTACGTCATTAGGCTCACTGGACATTTTAGGGTAAAATGGTAATTTGTACTAAAATTGCTGGGGCTACCCATTAACCTGCCACTAATCTTCACTTAAAAACATTATTTAAAACTTTTTGGTAAAATTCTAACGGACGTAATCGTTGACAAACGGCCACATGGGCATTTTGGTAATTTCGTGCGAGAACTCAAAAATGAGATTCTTCTTCTTTATTATCACACATAACACATATAATCCCCTATCAACATCAAAACATCCCTTGAGATGGCAGACAGCGATCCTCATTTTAGGAGATGACCTCAGGGGTATTTCCGTTTGTACACGGAAAAATTCGGAACACCAATCATTAGGCATTTTTGCTATTACTTCAGAATGTTTTAATCTTTTTGGTGTATGAGTTGTTGATTTTGAAAGATTTGTTTCTATGATTAAGGTTTCATTTTTTGGAGATGATTTTAGCGTCTTAAAATTATAATCTACTTTTGAAATTTTATAATAGATTCTATATATTACATCCAGATGGATAACACTTGCATCAGCTATATTTCTGGAGTTTTAATATTTAATTCTAAAGCAGTTTTGATAGGTAGATTCCAAAGATCCATTGAATAGTTTGGATAATAATTGAAAAAGTAAGGCCATCATGAACATTAGACTTAATATAGCCAGGACTTGATCTTCAAATTCTCTAAGTCTTATATCTTCAGAATATTGCGATCATAGGAGTATTGATTCCTAATCTTACAAAAGATTTTATTGCAACTTGTATTAATCCTATATGAATATAATGATAACTGTTATGAATATGTTTATTGATCAAGTTTTCATCTAAAAGTTTTATGATGGTATGGGTATCTTCAATAGACTGGGTTTTCCAATACAATATATATCTTGTTTTGAACTAAGGTTTATATACTAGTTCTATAAATTTCTTTATACTTTACCTTCGGTATGGACCAATTTTGGAGCTTATTTTCTATAGTTGTTATTATTAGTCCTTTACTTTGATATTCGTCTTGATCTATAGTAGGAGTAGAGGTAGAGGTAGATGGAGGTCATCTGCTAGTACTATTGTTTTTCCTTTAGCTAAGTTACTCATTGTCCTTAGAAGACTAGCCATCAAGTTGGTTTAGACTTAAAAGGTTTTCCTAAAAATTTTAATGGAATTTCCTTCCTAGGATTTCTCCTAATTCTGAGAATACCTGAGGAACACCACTTTTAGGCTTACCAACGGACTACTAGAGGCTTACCAACACATAATGAACTTAAGATTTTCCACTTAACTTTTCATAAAACTTCTTAATTCTAAACAATTGATGATTAATGTTCTAAGTATAAAACAATTCCAGGACTAATTCTCAGGATTAACAATAATTCCTGCACTATACCCTGGCTCTGATATATATATATACCTAGTCTTATCACATGACTTATAAAAACAAAGTATATTTACCTATTTGGTGAGTTTTATGGTGATTTTTTTATTTGTGTTTATCATGAATCTTTTATTGTTAGTCATTGAATTAAATCATCAAATAAAAATATTAATTATTTAATGACTAATACAAGAGGTCCATAATGGATTTATAAATTTAAAGTACATTATAATTTGCTCGATGAATTTTAGGATATGTTTGTGAGTTTGGGTTTTTGAGGAAAAGAAAAGGGAGAAAAAGATTATAATAATTTTACACTACTAGTCTCATTCCTTTTATTTCCCTTGTAAAATTTTAACCCATAAACATACTGTTAAGGAACAAGCACATAGGTATAATATACCCCTTTGAAGTATAATATACCCCTTTGGAGCTCTTTGGGACACGGACTTTGATGGTCCTCGTTATATGAAATTTTAAAAATAAATAAAATTTTATTTTTACCCTAGTTTTCTTATTTCTTTTCCAACTCTCTGTCTCTCAATTCTGCAGAGACACTTCCAAGTTCCAACCCTGCAACAATAGCACGAATCCATCGCTCTCAAAGCATGTCTTGAGATTTTCCTTCAAAGCTTGATAAATAAAGTTTCAACAAAGCAAACAAATCTCAAATGAGAATGGATTATTGACCATGAAGTTTGCCCCTCTAGTCTTGTGCTTTAAAGGGGATAAAAATCCAAATAGAGGTGGTTTATTTGCAGGGGATGAAAACCCATACAAAAAAGCTTTAAAGGAAATGAAAAATCAAAATAAAATCCCAAATCCATGAGAAATTCAAGCAGAGACTACCGTGGCAGTTGAAAAATCAAGATAAAAACTCAAACAGAACATTTTATTCCATTTGGTATAGACAAAGAGCTACAATCAATGGTGGGCTTTGGTGTGAAATGGAAACATTAAGGCAATAAGAAACAGCATGCTGGGAGCAGTTTGATGGGGCCATGGCTAGCCGTAGCTCCTGGGATGTGAGACCAGTGATGGCACTGTACCAAAAGGGGTAGAGAGGGAAGAAGAAAGAAGAGAGAGAATGGATAAGATGGTAAAATTAACTTTTTCATAAATATTAAAATATAAAATTGAGATATTATAATTATTTAATATAATAAAATATTTTAAATTTAACTGTAAACTAATTCTTTAATTATTAAAATATAAGGATCATCATGATCCAAAATGGAAGAAGCCCCATGTTAGAATACTCCATACTTGTTAAAGATATTCTAATTTTTTTGACAAAAAGCATTCTCTTTTTTTTTTGAGCGACGGAAAGAAAAAGATATTCTAATTTATTATACTAAAAATGATATTTTAAAATTTAAATAAATTGTATGTAATTACTTTCAATTAATTTAAAATTAAATATTTTTTCTCCATGATGTGATATTAAATTTTACTTTAACTGCATCATTGACTTATCGAAATGATCCTATTGTGAAGATCTAATCTTGGCAGATCCGTTACTGGTTTAGTGTGTTTGATTATAGAGTAAAATTAGGGTTAAAATTTTTTCTTATAAATACTATATATAATTTTATACATAAAATTTATTTAAAAAAATTTTATCTCTATTTTTACTCCATAATCAAATATATACTAATAATTGAGTAATAAACTAATAATAGAGGGAGTTGAAACTGAGAGAATGATAATGTTTTATATTAAAAGAAAACTTTAAATTTTCTTTACGATTGAAGATAATAATCCCTGTGCAATAAAAAATACAATGTAATATCTGGTTGCAACGCCAGATACCGCTGCTGCCGGCAAGTGGATCGTCTGGACCCAGCCTCCAAATTGGATGAGTCACTCTCTTCTAGCAGACAAGATATTGCTTTCTCATCGACGAACAAGTTTTTGCCTTTCTTGTTTCGGTAGCGCCAAAAATTAAACGAAGATAAGGCCGACAAGAAACGAATCTGGTAAATTATTCTTGAAATTATGTGTGTAATCTTTTAATACTGTGGAGTCACAATGACTTCATTCAAATAATAGATGTACAAATATATGCAAATAATATATATACAATATTGGAAAGGAATTAAGGGAGAGGAGTGATTAATTATAATGAGAGCAAGAGGAGTTCTTTTAGCAGAAAAGATGGGTATTGATTTGGTGAGGAACTAGTGTATTTCTTTTTTTGCCTCTCTTCTTTCGGTAACGCCAGAAAATAAATGAAGAAAAGTAATGACGAATACTACTCTAACAAACTACTTTTGGAATTTTGTTTGTAATATTCAGAATTGTGAAGTCACAATGATGAGATTCAGAATAATACATATACGATTGATAATTCCCGTGTATTACACTATTTTGTAAATATTTTTGTAAAATTATATTAATAAGATCATTCTTTTAAGAAATATGTAATATTAATATTAATTAAAAATTGAATATGATAATAATAATATACATTTTTTATTTTTCATAATATTTTATATATATTTATCATTTTTTTGGTTGCAAAAATTCTTATATAAGCTCATTATAAGAAGAACAAATTATCCTAAGGTTCATTAAAATTTGTCAAAATTCAACAGACTTTCCCTAATTGTCCACCCTACTAGACCTACCTGATTTACTAATTTTTTAAATGAGTTACCACAAATACGCTTTATCTCTTCCTCCCCAACGCCCCTACCTATCCTCTCCTTCTCCCTGGCCCTCACCCACCTGAGTTTCCCCCACCTTCCCTTAACCTTAAGCTTCTCTGTGAAGAACCTGCTATTCTCCAACAGCACACTCCTGTGCACCTCCATCGACACCTTGAACCCATCCTTCCCCACCACCGTCACCCTCACGTCACCACCGTCATCCTCACTGTGTAAAATAAATCCACATTAGCCTACACCAGCAGCCTCCAGAACTAACTCTCATTTGCAATGGCAACTAACCCACACCAGCAGCCTCCAGAACCACCTTCACTTGCAGCGGTGACTCCTCACACCAACAACAGCACGATCGAACACAACAGGCAACAAGACTCACGATGCAGCACAACCGAACCGGCGATGCAGTGCAACAAGACCTACGTCAAAGCGCAACCACATCTGCAAGGCAGTGCGACCGGACCCAAGAGGAAACGTCACCAGACCCGCGATGAAGTGCCACCAAACCAGCGATGAAGCGCGACTAGATCCGACGATGAAGTGTGACCACATCAGTGATGAAGCGCAGCACGACCAAACAGGCGATGAAGCGCAGCCTGATCTGCGATGGGGCTTCTTCTAGAAGAGTGTCTGGGTTTGGGTTTAGGGTGAGTTGGACTGGGGCGCGTTGGAAAGAAGAAGGGGAAGGGGGAGAGGGAGAGGAAGAGCAGGTTCTGGAAGGAGGGAGACTCAGGTGGGTGAGGGAGAGGGAAGGGAAGGAAGAGGAGAGGTAGGGGCATTGGGGGAGGAAGAAATAAAGGATATTTTTGGTAACTCATTTAAAAGATTAGTAAATCAGGAAGGTGTGGATAGACAACTAATCTTAGGTCTGTTGAATTTTGCAACAAAGAGAAGTGAGTGTAATTTGTCCTTATAAGAATCATAAATTGTGTGAAAAATATTCTTATTAGATGAGAGGAGTTGATATATTAAGATTAATAGTCATTTGATCATATTTTCATTTTCTAGATGTTATGTATTGATTGGGGCAAAAGAAGTTGGGTCGTTACTAAGTTAAGCGCAAATTATTAAATAAAATAAAGACAAGAAAGGTATAACTGGACCATGACTAAGATATGAAGGCGAGGTAGGGAAGAAGCCCAATGAAAGATTGAAATACATGCAAGCACAAATAATACAAGTTGAATATGACCAAAATAATAATAATAATAATAATACAAGCTGAAGGCAGGCAAGAACGTGGGCAACAGCTAACTTAGAAAGTCATGACCACGATGTGCATGAAACCAAGTTAATAGGATGGCTATATATAGTTAGAGCTTGGGATGCAAACACAGATAAAATAATCTCATCAAATTTATTATGTTTTAAATGTCATTGTTTCCCCAGTTATTCTTAGTTTTAGTTTAGTTTTATCTTTATCTCATTTTCATCATTGTACTTCAAGTTTCTTAAAAATGAAAATCTTTGTTTTCATTATGTTGTTGTATTCTTCGTATGGAATTGATTTTGCTAAAACACTTTCAAGAAAGAGTTGAAGAATCCACAGGCTAAAGAGGAGAATACCCACTTTAGTTCAAATTGTCTGAGTTTATGGTAATCGTGGGGATTATCAAATTGGATTAGAGGATTTCTTATTCAATTTATTTTTTATTCAACTTATTTTGGCACGCCTAGTGGGAACCTTAATATCAATTTAGAGAAGTTTCCCTCCACTTGCTTGCTTGGATCATACATGGCGTACGAATTTGAGATCAAGAAAGACAGCTAATATGGCTTCATCAAATCAAACCAATGCAAGAAAAACCAACAAAGGAGGGAGTCGGCCAGGGACATACGCAACGGCTTTGTCTTCACTTTCTAGGGCGACTATGGGCCAGCCATTATTAATAACAGCCACTACTTAATCCAACAGGGTGCTTCTCAACCTAATGTAACCATTACTCAATTCAATGTAGTGGCCACTCATGATGCTAATGTGTTGCCTATGCAATCTAGTTTGGTTGTTACTCTGCCTAGACCATCAGCCACATCTCTATAATATTTTAGGACTATGAACCCATACGAAGGCGATTCGGGGTCAAAAAGCCTTCCCCAAGGCTTAGAAAAGATTTTGTAGAATTCTGCAGAATCTATAGAAAACTCCTGGACATGCGGTTTAACTCGTGGACATACAATAATTTTTGCGTGGACATGTGATGCCATTACCCCTGTCTTTTCCTTGAGTTCCAGAGAACCCCATGATTTTCATGGGTGCGTATACACGCACTCAATACCTGCAAAAGTGCAATTTGCTTTCATATGGACCAATGATTTAGTGTATCATCAGTATGCTCCAAAATAATGTAGTTCGTTTAATGAGCACCCACCCTTTATATCTCAACCCCAAACTATTTCCCTTATTCATGCACAAACCTTAACCTCCTCCTACCCCTCTATACCCCTTTTTTCTCTCTTTTACCTCTATTCCTTCCTCCTCCAAACTTCTAGGTAAAGAATTTATGATGTTTTTCTTAGTTTCTCCCTTGTTCTTCATGTTAATTAGTTAGACCATCAATGTACATGATTTTGTCATGTTTGTTTTCTTTCCTAGTGTCCTTAAAGTTATCCTAGTATGGTTATGGAATGTTTATGGGTTTTTGTTGATTCTATGGCAGACATTGGTACTATTTTCGCTCCTTGAAGCTCTATTGGTGTTAACACCTCATGTCCTACCCCTCAAGGTGAGTGAATTTGAACTTGTGACCTTATTTTTTATCAATAGATTTATTTTCCTTGCATTATGATTGATGAATACGATTTTAGAAATTTTTACAAGTACGAGTTTTTATGAAGATAATGCCAAGTTTTTGAAACCACTACTTTTCAATGCATCATGAAAAATGCGTTAGAAAACTCATGGGACTATAATTACTCATTTTTAATGCTTTGTGAGAGATTCCTACCAAGTGAACAACCATGAGGTCCTTAACGGCTTGAGATCGTTAATCTTAATACCAAGTTATCCATCAGACGATAATCTCGCTCCTATTGGAGTATTTAGAGACTGATCCTTATTAGGTGTCCATATTCCAGGACCTCATTTGGTGCCCTTTAGAGTTTAAAGTATATGTATTCTATTGTGCTATGCTATTAGAAGATTTCTGTTTCTCTATTAGTTTACTTCATTACATGAATTATTGGTTTTTCAATATCATATATGTAATACCCTAGTTTTAAATAAAAAGGTTAGAAAATTTTTCAATCAAGAAAGGTACAAGTTACCTTACTGTCATTAGGTCTTGAATTTCACTAAGTCTGACCTTACACGCCCTTGGAGGGCTATATGATAGAACCACTTTATTGGGATCAAAAATCCAGGTAATTGTTCCCTAGAGAAAAATAAGTTAAAGAGTGATTTTGAATTAATTTTATAAAACATTTAACCATTCAGTTTTTAGCCCACAAGTTTGTAAAATTGTAAGAATTTTCGAATTTGAACTAAAACCCAAAAGTTAGATTTTGATTTGTTGGGATTTTGATTTTTCTAATATTTTATTTGAATCCAAATGGGGGGTATTTCCTTATTTACATTTATGTTTTAAAGTTAATAGAGTAAAATAAATGATTTAGGGTTTAAGAAATGTAGATATTCTGGTAAGCGTTAGGCGATCAGGGAACAGTGAGGCGGTACAGGGGACGATTTCCGGCGCTCATGAGCACTATAGCGGTCAACAGTTATAAAAACCCCCCATTTCAGGTCTATCATTCCAACGCGACCCTCACCTTCAAAACACGAAGAACTCATCTCCCTACCCCTTTCTCACTCCATTTCACTCAATCTAACTCTAATCTTTCACTTCCAAGTAAAAGATTATACTAGTTTTGCTTCCTATTTCCTCTATTCTTCCTTGTTCTTAGGGTTGGATCTTGAGTTTCTCCTTATTCTTATGTCATAATGTTCTTCCACCATTGATGGGGGTTAGAATAGAGTGATTCTGAGATTTATCTAGAATTTTATTGCTTTCCTGGCAGATAGTGGTGCCATTTCTGCCTCCAAGGTCCCTCTGGTGTCAATCTATTTATTCCACCACTCCAAGTGAGTGGGTTTGCACTTGTGATCTCTATGTTCTGTATTAGAGTTATTTTTATGAAAATATGACTTACTACTTGATTTTAGAAAAATACTATAAGGATTTGAAGATTTCTGTTGGATTATATGTTTTGAACTACTGATTTTAAAGCATGAAGCTTGTTTTTGATAAAACTCATGGGACCATGGTTGTTATACTAATTTTATGCAGAACTAATGATGTATGTAATTGTTAGAGATTTTTATAATTATTTCAATGGATCTTGGAACTAGTTTATGCATATGATATAGTTTTATAACTAGATATGTAGTTTAGAGAAGGGAATAGAATTGTGATTGTAAAACCTTGCTATTTTGAGAATATGATATTAAGTTTTCTAGTTATGAACAACTTGATAGTTTGGATGTTGGTTTGGATGGTTAATCAAAATGTTTTAGAGCTTGAATCTTCATAAGATTTAGAATAGTTGATGGCTACATACTCTCTAATGTATGAAATCACAAATGTTTACAAAGTATGATCCCTTGGATATGATTTCATAGCCAAGGTTATGCTAAGGTCAAAACTAGAATTAGATAGATTAGAGCTCAGTGAACTAAGAAGGTTTTTAAGGGTTTTTAGATTCATTACAATAGCTATAGAGAAATAGGCTGCGTGTTAACGGTAATAAATCCGTTAACCTTGGTACCAAGTATGCCTAGGCCAGAAGATCTAGAATTCCTGTCACACTATGACCAGAGATTTATATTCAAGAAGTTTTGTTACGTCACAAATATTGTGCGTAACCAGGAGCAAGATTTCCTGTTTCTCAGGAGCTACTACCTTATGAGATTATTTAATATCAGGTATGATAGTGAATTAAGGAAATGGTTTGAGTTGTAAAATGATGATTTGAATATATATATATATATATATATATATATATATATATATATATATATATATATATATATATATATATACATACATACTTGACTTTATAAGACTTTTGAATATTATTGATATTATTATGATTCCATGCATACTTCCTTAATGTCCCATGAAGGGGGTTAGGTGGGGATTCACTCACTAAGTTTGCACAAAACTCACCTCTCTCCTTTTCTTATTAGATAGAATAGTTGGTTCTCTCAGCACCACCATCCTTAAGCAATACTAAAGTTTCAACAATGAGCTTCACTTGGGTGAAGTATTTGTAGCTTTGTCTAGAGTGCTCCAAGTATAGATACAGGATCCCAACCATAAAGAATGTTTATGCTTTTGCATATTGTAATACTATTTTGGGTTGTATTAAAAGTTTAGTACTTATGGGTATTTCATATCAGATCAGCTTTATACATATATGTTTTGTATAATGATTTACAACTGTAGACTTTGAATTATGAAATGTCATAGAACAAGTATGATTAATAAACAGGTGATTTGTATGTAGAAAATGAAAATATGTTTTAAATAATTTTATAATCAACTGTGCATATAGAGAAAATCCAGCTCACGAGGCTTACATGGAAATAGATCTTCCCATGTGCCAATCACGTGCCTAAATTGGGTCGTGACAATATACTTATGGAAAATGTTTCATGAATGTTGTATTATTATTATTATTATTTATTATTATTATTATATGTACTCTTGTTGGTTGTCCCATATGGAGTTATGGGTGAAAATTTGCTTACTGATTTTGATTAACTCCTCTATCCCTTTTCATCCTCCCTTTAGATGCGGTTGTTGCCCAATTTGTAAGCTTCCTCCTAGTAGCTGTAGTAGTTCTTTTGGGTGAGCCTTACTTTGTATTGGAATGGTTTAGATTATGTCAATAGTAGAGTGCTCCAAGTATCTACGCGGATAAGGTCCCGAACCATGCATATTTTGTTACCATATTTGAACTAGATATGTGTTAATGTTTTTATGGTTTTCATGGTTTTTGTATTGGAGCAACTCTGATTTATATATCTACTCATGATGGTTTCAGATTACGGATTTGGATTATGAACTTGAAAATATACGTTTGAATAAGTTTTGAAATGGAAAGTTGTATTAATTTATGCATTATAATCTGACTCAATGACTATGAGGCTTACATGGGAATGAGATTTATCACGTACGGTCACGGTCAAGTCAAGTCATGACAATCTTCATCTTTTCAAACTCCAATATATGAGGAGGAAGAAAAAAGACATCTAATCATAACCACAACATCTTTTATAAGCGGTATATTGATGACCGTTTACATGACTTAATACATCAATTAACTACTTAACTGGGTGAAATCATTAGACCAACAGTGTATAATGTCATCCAAAGCTCTAGCCCTTAGCTAAGGGAAGTCTAGTCAAGGCTCCACAAATGGAGTAATGTTATGGCAAAACTCCTCCTGTGATAGAAGAAGGGATGCCATACACTGGGTGCAAGGGGCCAAACCTCACTTGTAATATGGGCATGTTCATATGTGAAAGAGGCAGCCAAATGTACCCAATAACTAAGGGTATAGAGAGCTAGTGTGGGTCCAAGGTATCACATGGATCAGCTAATTAGGATTAAGCTGATGAACTTTGTTGATAGTTATGCTCAACCATTCCAAAAGAAAACTTGACCCCAATGATGACTACGTGATGAGAATAAACTTTAAAGCCAAAATGATCGTGGAAACGATAAAAAAAATAGCAACTATGGCCAAACCATCAAAACAAAAGCGTAATATAATAAATTAATAAAAAGAAAACAATAATTGAAAAGCAAGACCTAACAATCTAAAAGTGTAAGCACAGGCTTGCGGCACATTCAAGGGGGCCTAGATGTGGCTGCTTATTGGGATTATAGTTATGAAGGCAGTGATGTGATATGGCAAAATTGAAGGACTAGGTTTGGATGACGCTTGTTGATCATAAGAGGGTAATGCGAAAGTTTGTGATGGCTCCGATGATAGTATGGGTTGTGAATGTGTTTGGGTCAATGGCAAAGATAATTGTGTGGTTGTTTGGTACGAGTAGTGATAGTGGGTTTGGGTTGTGATGTGGTAGTGATTATGGAGGCGAAAAGGTGAAGGTAAGTTGAGGTTGGGGTTGGTGGGATTAGATATGGGTTTGTCCTGCCAATGTTTTGAAATTTTTTCATCCCCTTTATTGATCAACTAATAATGAATATATACACACCTCTTTTCATCTTAATATAATTAATGACAAAATTATATAACCTGATGCTAAATGGTACTAATTAGACAAAACAAATAAGACTAATTAACAAAACAAATCAAGTCATAATCAATCAATAAATTCACAATAAAATTAATTAAAAAAAAGGATTCCTTGGAAAGATATTTTTTTAGCTTTTTTCTTTTTTTAAATTTTTTTGGGAATCATAAAAAAGAAAACATTTTTTTGCGACCTGACCAAAATTGGAATGCTAAAGATACCCCACTTTGCTTGGCCTTTTAATTTAAAAGGACAAACAAAGTAAAAAGCTACCAATTTTGCTCGAGTCAAAATTTTTCTTTTAAAACCTATTTACAAGGCAACAACGATCCAATACTAAGCTTCGCAATACTTTGGAAAGTGTTGGCATTGCAATTGAAAGCGTCACAATACCTACAATGGATAAAAATGAGACGTCACAATACCTCAAAAGTGGAGGGAATGCGTCATAATACCTTTAAGTTAATAGGCATCACAATACCTCAAAAGGATAAGGAAGGCGTACAAATACCTTCAAAGTGTTGAGTAGGCGTCACAATACATACAATGGATAAAAATGAAGTGTCCTAATACCTCAAAAGGATAAGAAGGTGTCATAATACCTTCAAAGTGTTGAGTAGGCATCACAATACTTACAATGGATAAAAATGAGGCTTAATACCTCAAAAGGATAGGGAAGACATCACAATACCTTCAAATTGTGGAGTAGGCATCACAATACCTATAATAGATAAAAACGAGATTTCACAATACCTCAAAAAGATAAAGAAGGTGTCACAATGCCCTCAAAAGAATAAGCTAGGCGTCTTAATACCTAAAATACAAATGAACTAGGCTTTACAATACCTAGAATGCAAATGAAAAATGGACTAGGTTTCACAATACCTAGAATGCAAATGAAAATAGAATAGGCTTCACTATTCCTAGGATGCGAATGAACTAAGCTTCACAATACCTATAATGTAGATAAACCATGCAAATTATGAAATGAAACAATTTTTTTAAAAAAAAATCCTTGATGAATTCAAATGGAGCTTTATTTCATTTCAAAACACTCAAAACACCACTATGACACATCTTTAATCCATGTTATCCAAGGGTAGGTGATATGGGCTTGTAATGTGTGGAAAATGAAAAGACTTTGCAAAGGTGGCAATGAATATGGGTCATTATGAAATAAACTTCTTAAACTTGCAAACACTACTTGAGCAAATGACGAGTCAATAATCTTTTACTAGCCCTCAAGTTAAAATTCCAATGGCAATATAGATATCCTTTTTTTTTACTGGTTTCAAATGTTTGCTTTCATGTAAACAACATAGTTCTTCATTCCAAAATATATTTTTTTTTCTTTTTTCTTTGTTTTGTCTTCCCTTCTTTCTCGGCAAAGAAACCTCGTCTTAAAATTAAAATTTATGAAAATAAAAGCAATCAATCATTGATCAGAATGGACTTTCTTAAGCTTGTAACGTGGCCAATGGTATATGGATTATGAAAGAAAGGATATTGATGGCCCAAAGAAGTGTTTAAAGGTCAATCAAGATCAAGGATCATTTTTTGGGAGAATAATTTTGTCAATTAAGTTGTATTTTCTATGGAAACACCCACTTTCACTTTGGAATGAAGTACTTGTCTCAACCTCCTCATTTTCACATTTTTAGTCCATTCGCCTTCATTTTCCTTCTTTTTGTGCATTCTGTTTTTTACTTTCTTCTTTTCCTCTTCTTTGCAAATGCTTGCTTCAAATGTGATTCTTTCCTTCCTTTTTAACTATGGATTATCTTGTAACTAACTGATGAAAGTTATTTCTCGTAAAAAAAAAGCCCCTATGTAAGGGTGATCCTTGTCAAAGGTTGCTTCAAAAGGAAATTTAGGCTCAAAGTGGGGTAACAACGGATATTTTTTTTCTTTTCAAATTTTTTTAAAGGATAGAGAAATATGGCCAAACTTCATCTCAAATCATGATTGCTTATTTTCATAATTTTAAATGCAAGACAGATATCAAATACACTTTTTGAAT
Source organism: Dalbergia oliveri (assembly GCA_030441495.1). Classification (NCBI taxonomy): domain Eukaryota; kingdom Viridiplantae; phylum Streptophyta; class Magnoliopsida; order Fabales; family Fabaceae; genus Dalbergia; species Dalbergia oliveri. The sequence goes on from JAMLFY010000007.1 coordinate 13,232,423, forward strand.
TTTTTTATTTTTCCTTTTCTTTTTACAACAAATGGATGAATACAATCAACAACATCTAAATGGAAGCAAAGCTCAAACATACACAATAGACTTCAAGAAGCAAAGCTCAAGCATTGTTAGAGGGGGATGATCTTCAATAATGTGTCTTGGAACTCTCATATGGAATTTGCAAGCTTAATTTGGGTACTCCACTAGGAAAAGGATTTAGAAAAGCTCAATTTTTTTTTTTTTTGTGAATGGGTGTTGATGAGTGTTAGAAGGCTAACTTTTGGCAAGTGGATGGGCTATGACAAGGACAATAGGCAAAGATGTATTGCGACCAACAGTAAAAAGAATATCCAAGAATTTAAAAGGAAAATCCTAACCAACATTTGAATTCTTCAAAATGGCGAATCAAATTTTTTGTTTTTTTAAGGAAAACAAGATGCAATATGCAAAATAGCAAACTTTTTTTTTTGAAATTTTTTTAAAGGACACATATGTGAAGCCTATGAACTTTGAAAAAGAAGTTAGATTATGGATGGAAAAAAGTTTTTTTTTCTATGAATGTGGACTATGCATGAATGTATGCCAATTTTTTCTATGGATATAATGAAAGAAAATGTATGCATGAATGCATGTCAAATGTACCCTTTATATATATATATATTGGATGCATGAAATAAAATGTATGAATGCATGCCATGCATGAATACATGCCATTTTTTTTATGAATGCATGAAAATTAATGTCAAATGATTTTTTTTTCATGTGGATGATGTCTATGTGATGTATGCATGAATGGGTGATAAGGGTGAACTATGCATGATATGCTTGTTATGAGAGAGTGAAGGAAAGTGAATACATGCTAAATGATTTTTTTTTATTTAAATATAAGATGAAGAAAAGAAAAAAGATGCTCCTTTATGTCCTAAAGGGTTAGTCCTAAAAGAAGAATGTTAAGCCACTAGATTTATTCTATTAGTGCTTTAGGACAAGTCTAAACTTCTAAAGACCGTGATTCCCATATTGCCCATATGATAGAGCCCAGTTCATGAAAGGATCACAAATAGGGATGAACCCTCTTAATATGATTGATCCATGATAGCAGGTAACAATCTGGGTGGTGTCCCACCAAATGCCAAGTGGGCATGAAGCCCTCAATGACAATGTTGGGACCCCTCCTAATCCTTGGGTAGCACGAGTTAGGTATAGAGTCCAAAAAGTGTGTGAGGTAAGTGATAGTGAAATGAGCGTGAGAATAAAACCAAAAGATATGTACAAAATAAACGACAAGTCATCTATCCTAAGGTTTTAATGACAAGACAAGTAAATCAATTATTTACAACTAAGATAAGCAATTACTTACAAATCATAATCAAATAATTATTTATTAAAAGAATCAAATAATTATTTACAAATAAAAGGAAACAAAAGATAAAAATAAATTTGGTTAGGGGAAACAAAAATTGTTTAAGTTATAATTTTTTGCACAACTCACTTCATTAGGCTTGACTCACTAATTGTCCCATGAGTTGTCAAACTAGGCGTCCCGAATGACACTATGGAGAAAAATATTTTAATTGTTAAAGCGTCAATGGTTTTCAATGGAGTCGCCACCAATTTTATTTAAGGAAAAATTGGAAAACCTTTCAATTTCACAAAACTGGTCTTTTAAAACAAATTGGGTTTGGAGTCTGATTATGATTAGGGAAGGGTGAAAACTTAATCTCATTGTACCCCTAATACATCCGTCTCATAATGATTACCCAAAGTTTGTTGTGCAAATTAAATAATAACTCTAACAATTTTATTTTCCCTAAAAAAGAATTATAGCAAAAAGAATTGAATTTAATAAATAAAAAAATATTTACAAAAAGAGAAAACAAATTTAAGAAAATTTAATTTTGGCTTGATAGAAAATATGCTCCTATGTATACTCTGATGTAATGTAAAATTCAAAGTCACATAATTCTTCTAAAAAATAATTGTGTGTTGGGTTAGTTTTATTTACAAAAATTAAAGCTCATTTAAAAGAAAGCAAAAGACTAGCGATTTGCTAAAAAAAAAAAAAAAAACCTAAAAGAAAACTTGACCACCAATGATGACTACGCGATGAAATAAACTTTAAAGCTAAAATGATCATGGAAATGATACTTAAAAGAAAAATAGCAACTACGGCCAAACCATCAAAGCAAAAGCGTAATATAATAAATTAATAAAATGAAAACAATAACTGAAAAGGAAGACCTAACAATCTAAAAGGGTAAGCAAGGCTTGTGGCACATTCAAGGGGCCTAGACGTGGCTGTGGGATGATAGTTATGAAGGCAATGATGCGATATGGCAACATTGAAGGACTGGGTTTGGATGACGGCTTGGCGGTGATCATAAGAGATTCCAGAAGTTCATGATGGCTATGATGATAATATGGGTTGTGAATGTGTTTGGGTCAATGGCAAAGATAATTGTGTGCTGTTTGATACAAGTAGTGATAGTGGGTTTGGATTGTGATGTAGTAGTGATTATGGAGGTGGAAGGTAGTGAAGGTAAGTTGAGGTGAGGGTTGGTGGTGGAGATTAGATATGGGTTGTGTCCAATGTTTCTGAAAATTTTTTATCTCCTTATTGATCAACTAACAATGACTATATTCACACTTTTTTTTATCCTAATATAATTAATGATAAAATTATTTAGCCAGATGCTAAATGAAAACAAATCAAACTAATTAACAAAACAAATCAAGTCATAATCAATCAATAAATTCACAATAAAATTAATTTTTAAAAAAGATTACTGGAAGGATTTTTTTTTCAACTTTCTTCTTTTTGATTTTTTTTGACTAATAAAAAATATTTTTGTGACCTGATCAAAATTGGGTGCTGATAAATAACTATATGGAAACCTCGTTATAAAGCAATAGCAAAATAGTGCTTATGTGAGGCCTAAGGACAGTCATGAACTACCTCAAGTATATTGTAACTCTTTGCCACCTGTGATTGACCAAAATGTGTTAGCCCAGGCAATAAGGCGACGTTTTGAAGTTCAGCTAAGACCATTGTACTAACCTGTCTACAAGAAAGCATATCTTTACTATGTGGATCATGTGCCATTCCCTAGGGGATTTACAACTCCTAATTTAACAACATTCTATAGAGAAGGTGGTGAATTAACAATGGAACATATTAGCCAATTTACAACACAATGTGCAAAGGCTATCCAAAATAATTGTTGGAGGTTGCTAGCTTGGTTCTATGAGGCGCACCACGGCTAATGTATACCTACCATTATCTTACATTTTTTGTCTAAGATTCCTTCCCAAAATCATCTCATTTCCATGCACATTTTTTTTTTTAATGACCAAATAAATCCAGCACAATTCATCCAACTCTAACTCCTTTCTTAAAAGCATTTTATGAATTGAGGGACCTTTTCATACAAAATTCCATAAAGGGCATGCTGAATTCAACATAGTTAAGCAAATTCTAAACCTTTTATTCAAACATCCCATCACAAGGAGATTTTCTTATTTAAATTTCAAGTGATTTATGTCTCATGTCCTTAAATTGTATAACTAACATCATAACAAGATAAATTCTTTTCTTTCAAACTATACATATATACCGGCTAACAATTTACAAAGCACACTATAATAAATCTTTGTACATGCAAAACCACAAATAAGTTACAAACAGAATTATTGGTGCCTACTCAAGTGCCTTATCAAGTCAATACCCATGGTGCCTACTTGTACATCCTCATCGTTCATATATGTTATAGAACTTGAACTCGAACATCCTCACGTCATCATGTCCCTCGCCCTTTGCTTCCTCCTCCACACCTCATCCGCCTGCCTCCGCCATCTCTCCCCTTCCTTGCCGCCCCTCCTCCTCACAATGCCAATCTTCACCTTCATCGCCGCATCTCAGCTGGAACTTCCTCAGAACTCTTCGTCCTCTGCTCTTATCATCAACTCCATCCCACTTTGGCCGCAAAGTGTTGTTGTTGTTGGCGTGGTCTTCGAGTTCCATGAGGATGATTGGGAGGTTGGGCGAGGCTATGGAATTTTGGGAGTGAGGGAGGGGTGGTGAATGCGATAGTTCAAGCTATAGTAATTTTTTTTCAAAAAAAAAAAAACTAAATTTGAACTTGCCAAATTCAGTTCAAGCTATAGTGTTTTTTTTTTTAGAATTTGTGCAGTCCAAATTCATTTTTTCCTTCTATTCTTTCTTTTTTTTAATTCTTTTTTTTTTTCAAGAATTGAGAGGGTTAGTGGTGGTGATGATGGCGGAGGGACATGGTGGCAAGGCACACAGGGAAGTAGATGGAGTTTGGGGAGAGAGGGGCACGACGTTGCCTTTTAGTGCTGATGTCAGAGAGGAGGCAGGGCGGTGTCCACGGCGTGCAAGAGCTGGTGGAAGGAAAGGCGTCGATGAAAGCGATTTTGCCGTGATGGGCATGGGAGAAAATGAAGGTGGTGATGTCCAATGAGTGGTTTTGTGGTGAGGATGCTATTGTGAGGCGCTCTACGCCAATGGCATGTTTCTATTGCACAATCAGACATTAGCACCGTAGGCATTGATTAGGAGGCATATGAGCAATGGCCTTGTAACTATATCCATTCACTCACAGTGCTACAATAGGACCAAAAGGTTGCTCTAGTGGAACCGTAGAACTTAGGAACTGCACCGTACTGGAATCTAACATAAAGAAATTGTCAGTTAGACTCAATTGTGCTCTAAGAGCTTGCAAATGGAAAGTATTTTCAGAAGGAGATTAACATAACAATTTGTGATCTTTTGTTTTTTTGGTCCAAAACACGCATGTAACACTGCACGTGTGCATGCAAATAATTACCACACTCCAGTGCAACCATCTTTATTCAGGCGCTATGATAAGTAAAAATGTAGCAGATCATGGTTCCTACGAGAGCTATGCAATTTACCTACGATTAAAAAAAAAAAAGATTACAGCAGGAAGTTTGATAATTAACACACTTACTCACACACCCAAACACATGCACACACTTTGTAAGATGACGGGCAGTTGAGTGTGACCCAGTCAAGACTCAAGCGCAAGTCCTGTGTCTAAATCTAATCTCCCTAGAAACATTGTGCCCATCAACAACGTCAGATGAAGTGTTTGTTTTTCTCCCATATGCTTATCACACTCCCTTTAAACTATATATACAACGTTTCTCACTTTTTCACCATCCACAGAACACTCACAAAATCCTTCAAAATTGGAATTCTCCTCCTCTTTCTCTTCACATGGAATGTAGCCCCCTTTTATTTCTATTCGCGGACCTGGACCCGGCTCGGACCTAGAACTCGAATCTGAGACCCAGCCCATTTCTTAGGTGGGAACGAATTGCTTCGACCTTGAACTCCCCACAGTCATTTCGCGGTCGGCAGTTCCGAACGACGTCGTCTTCTGTGGCAAGGTCATAAGTCATGAAATCCAGCCCAGAGGGAACAAGAACACAAATCCATTCATGTTGTTGAGATTGGAGTTTTCGCCAGGTCGATCAAACCGGGCTGCTGAACTGGTCCGGTCGGCCTGGACTCAGGAGAACTTGTGGCGGCAGAGTAACAAAAGTGGCCAGAAGCACCGGAACGATTTGTTTGGAATGGGGAAGTTCCAGCTACAGATGGGATTGAGTGACCTGAAGATGAGGCAGGAGAGGAGGGAGCCGCTGCGGCTGCCGCTTCCAAAGTTGGCGGTGGAGCATGGTGGTAGCGGTGGCGAGGAGAGTTGTTTGGAGTTAGACCAGCTGTTGAAGCGGAGGAACCGGCTAATGAATGCGTTGGCTAAGGCTACCTTTGGATGACGACAGCACCACCGTAGAGGATGAGGATGGGGAGGAGGAGGAGGAGAAGGATGGTAGGGGTATGGGGCTACCGGGAGGAGTAGAGAAAGTTGCCACACCTTGAAATTTGTGTTAACCACGGGCAGATTGATAATATTTTGCTATTCAAAAAATACTACTTTAACCCCACAACTTTTTTTTTTTTTTAATTTCAATACTTACCAGTGACCAATATGGTGACTAACTCTTCAGTGACCACAACAGAATTTGCCTAGGTGTTCTTGGGTGTTTTGCTCTTCTTTTTACATAAAAAAGGTATATTAAGAAAAATTAATCAATAGTCCTTTTTTTCAAAGTAGAGTTAATTGAGTCACGATGGCTTGTTAATTCACTGTTATTAGAATGTGAGTTGCAAGAGCTTCATACTCTAAAACTTTTTCTATAATAAAACCAATCAACACACAAATGTTTTATAAAGAAGTACATGACTTTGAATTCTCATTGTCCAGGAGATACGTAGAAGGGGCACCATTGTCAAGCCAAATTTTAATTTTCATAACTTTTTGTCTTATCTGTAAATACTTATTATTTATAGGAGATATTTTATTTTTATTATATTTAATTTGAGCTAGTCATCGAATTATTGAATATTTTATTTCAAATAAAGATGTTAACTTACTGCGACAGTTTGTTAACTCAAAATTTTAAATATGAGTTGTGACAGCTTGATATTCCAAAAATTTCTTTTTAAGAAAGATGTTTGTTTTCTTTTTTGTTTTTCCTTTGTAATAAAACATGGTAAAATAAATATTTCAAAAGGTTGTTGATAATTAGCACAATCAATTAAGATAACTGTAGCAATGTAAATGTATCAAGATCCTGTAAAAATAAAGTTTTTGATATTCCCATCTGCATAATTGACTCTTGAACTTAAACCTGTTTCAAAGACGTTTTCTTTTAAAATAAAATGGGTTTTTTTTTCCATTTTTTTCCAATTTAAATAAAACTTGGTGGCGACTCCGTTTTTAATCTCTCATTTTCGCCGTCCCCTTGCGATTTCGGTTGCAACACTAATGCCTCTCCGCTAGCTACAGTTTCTATCTAGGTTAAGTGCCAAAACATTTTCAATCATAAAATCCAATTTCAATCTTATAGTTTCATATTTCATGTTTCAATCTCATAATTATAGACTTAACAATTCTCATAAATATAGTTATTCATGTTTCCAACATGGTTCCAATTCCAAATTAAATGCCACAATCAATTGTATGCAAAGTCACATAATAAAAACATGAGATACTCACGTTAATTCTAGATCATTTTCAAATTATGAAAGCATATGTTTCATCATTTCAAACTAATAACTCTTTTGTTTTATTTTCTTCGTTTAGTTTGTTTTCCAAATCATTTTCACAATTAACCTGTAATAGTTATATATATATATATATATATATATATATATATATATATCCAAACACGTGAACTTTTCAAAACCTTCGCACTTTATTTCATATAACAATTTTCAACTCAAATCCATAATTTCTTAACTAATTCCATGGCCTTTTGTGAACAAAATCCACTGAGTAAATATAAAAAATTTTAAATAACATATTTTCACATAAATAGATATATTAGCATGCAATATATAAAACTATAGATGCTCCATCTATTCATGGCAAGTGATTCCAATCCAACAACCGATGTTCAATTGCTCTAATACTCTAAGAACAAGACAAATAGAATATGTTTGAGCCAATAATGTCATCAATTTAACATAGTTTGTCCCAAAATACAAAACTCCCAATTTATGAATCATAGGGCCATAAAAAGCCCCAAATCCACTATTAATAACTCATAGGGAGCTCGATAGGATCAAGGGAGCAAGAATAATTCTTGCCCACCACTAAGAGGAAGGTTAGAAGGACAAAATGACCCAAACACCATGGCCTCCACTGACTCCTCTCTTAAGAGAGAAACAGCAACATGAAGCAAGAGAGAGAGAGAACTCATGATTGATGGGGGAGAGGGCGCGTCGGCTGTGACATGCGCGGTGGCGGTGTGACTGGAGCTGTCACGGGGAACAATGAGCAAACCATGAGGGAGAGACAGTGCAAAGACAGAGGGGCAGGTAGGTTTGTTTCACGCACAAGAGGAAGAAAAAATGAGAAAAAAGAAAGAAAACAAAAGAAAGGAATAAGGAAAAGAAGTGAGTTCCACCCATTAAACATTGTGCCAACGTAAAAAAAATTACTTGCCTTAGACTATGCCAAACATGATTTTAATTTATTTTATTTTTCATACTGATAATTATTTTAAAGATATGAACAAAATAAATTATTGAGTTATTACAATAAGGTTCATGTTTATTTAGTTATTTTTAATTTACCATACTCACTACTATTTATTATTCTTTTACACTAATTAATTTAAATTACCCTATCGTCACATTTTCATAATATTTTGTTCTAAGTTTTGCCTAAAAATATTTTGAAACATAATTGATATCGATGAAAATGGATACTTGAAAGAAAAAAAATTATGGATTTCAAAAAACAAAGTTGGTGAAAATGGATAATATCCTTGCCATTTTATTACTTGTTACGCTGATATCAATGTGGACTTTTTTTTTTTTATTTGTTACATGGGCTAAAGAAAGAAAAGGATAACAAAGCAGCTATCTAAGATGAAGAACCAGCCAAATCTACCAAGATGAGAAACTATTTGATCGCTGTTGGTGGATGATCCTAAATCTGCTCAACCACAGGCAAGGATGTTCATAGTTTTGCAAAATAATCTGCTACCTGGTTAGCCTCTATACACATGCTGCAAAGTGCACTCCTTAATGGAAGCCAGAAGCTTACGATCATCCGCAACGATAGGCTCATTTATATGAAATGGAGATGGAGGGCTAGAGATGAGGCGTACAGCTTCCATGCAATCTACTTCACAAACAACCCGCCGTAAACCCATGCTAAGCGCCAAAGAAAGACCTTTCCTAAGAGCCAACAATTCCACACAAAGATTATCTGCATGCGGGACATGCCCAGTGAAACCAATAATTCATTCACCAGTATCCTTTCTCAACACGCCTCCATAACCACCAGCCCCTATAGAAGTTTGTCACCAACATACCCTAAAGGGCTTCCATTGGAGTTAATTTTAATGCAACCAAGTGGTGGAGGGCATCCTAGCAAACTTCTATAGGATTTCTAGAAATAAGATGTTGCTCGAAGGCAATATTGCAAGCATCAACAGGAATATTTATTTGCCTTGAAGCCACGTCACGTTTAAGCTCCACATGATTAAATACACCAAATACTCCACATTGTGGCAAGGAATAACGATGCATTTTCACCATACTATAAGCCTTCAACCAATCATTCATATTTAAGGAAAAGAAATGATGATAAGAAGCAAAACCCACAGCCTCCCGAATACTCTTAGCGCGGCAACAATCTCGAAGGCAATGACAAGGCGTTTCCTGCATAGTATTGCACCGTGAACAAGTATCATCAACACCAACTTGTCTTTGGCATCTCAGGAAATTGACAGGGTGACCACTGCTAACCACTAACAATGGAGATAGAAAATTTTAACCGGGAACCGCATCCTCCAAATCCAACGCCAGGAACCTCCATTATTTATACTAGAATTGCCAGACAATAACCATTTGTGCCCAGAAGCTGCTGTATAGGCCCTAGACATTGCACCAGTACAAATCCAGCGGCCATGAATATCTTGAAACCTTGGGACAGGAACCTCCAAAATCATCTGCTAAATTTCATTGGGAAGCAGGGTCCATATACTACTCAAATGCCACCTTCCATCTCTCCAGGAATCCTTTACTTGTGACTGAGAGTCAGAGATATGAATGAGATCCATCAGCTTACAAAGAGGACCTCTATGACTCGAAGGCTGAAACCATAAGCTAGAGGATCCATCCCCCAAGCAAACCCGAAAACCATCCTTAAAAATAATAGCAGTTTTGTGGATGGCTCGCCAAATAGGAGAGCAAGCCAGGGCAGTGAGCGTCAAAAAGGTCCTCGGACCCCAAAAACTTATGAGAAATCACCCTCACCCATAATTTTTCTCATATAAGACTCCAAAACAATGTGTTGGAGGATATAATTGTAATTAAAAATTAGTTGAAATTAGTTTAGTTAGTTAGACATTAGTTAGTTGTTTGTTATGCTCCTTATCTATATAAGGAAACTTACACTTATATTATCTCCTTTTTTATCATTAGTAAAATTTCATTCCAATCTTCTCTCAATTATTGCTCTCTTTTCTCTTATCACCATGAATTTCAACATGGTATCAGAGCCATTTCATCCTCCATGAAAGGTTTTCCGCTGCCAATACACTCTGTTCATGAACTCAGTTTCTTTTTCTTTTTCATTTTCCCACATTTCCTTCTTTCCAAACACTATCAAACCCTAAATTCCCAAACGTAAATTCCCACATTTTCCTTCATTGTGGTTGATGGTTCATCAGATCTGTTGGTTTCCGATTTGTTGGTTTGCGTTTTCATCATATCCACTTGGTGTTTTCAAGTGAAGGTTTGCCGCCTTCATTCACGTTTTGCTCCACTGGTTCAATCATGGCTCTAGTCATCATCCGTCTTTTCCATTAAGCTGCTCCAGTTCATATTCTTGTTTGCTCTAGTTCTTTCACCTCTCTTTGTTTTCGAATTTGAGTTCATTTTCCTCGCTTGCCTATGCTTCTTCTCCATTCTGCGCTGTTGGTTTTAGATATGGTGCGGTGGTTTGTCCGGGTTCCATGTTCTTTGGCAAGGTTCAAGATTCACTGTTGAAGTGGTTGGTTTTTGCTGGTTCTTCCTTGGATCTCATATTCAGAGATTTTATGCTCCATGATCTTCACTTCAGGATTTGGTGGTTACATATCTGAATTTCAGTTTCTGAAGCCATTTTTGCCAGTTTGTTTTTAAGCTTGGTGTTGGAGTTCCTACCTTCATCGTTGCGATGTTTAGTGCACATACACTACTGTTAATGTTAATGGTGGAAGTGGACTAGTTCTTGCTGGATTATTGAGGCTATTTCTCATATTTGATTTGGTTTATTCTTTGTGATTTTGATGCCTATGCATTTGGTTTAGGTTGATGATTCAATACAGCATTTATTGGCATATTTTGGTTCTTCATTGGAGAACATTTATTGGTTTAGCCTTGAATAGGCTTTCATGTGCAGCTTCTATAGTGGAGGGTTAAACAATTGATTAAATTCCTTGATATAGCCTTTGATTGGCTTTGTTTTCCTTCTATCTTGATGGTTAAGCATTTGGTATTACCTTCTGCCTTAAGAGGTAGTTAAGCATTGATTCGACCTTATGACTTGTCTTATGACGTTAACCTCTAATTGAAGATCTTATTGACTATAACCTCTAGTTTGTGATTGCTTCTGCCAATTGTTTAAGCTAAAGAATGTTTCACTTATGCTTGAGCGGTAAGCATTTGTTGATGATATTCCCAGGTTTATTGTTGACAATTTGTCATTTGCTTTTGCAATGAGTGCTATGGAGACATCAAAGAAGAACTAGGCACCACAACCGTTGCGTTCATCACATTGTTCATATGATTACATTGTATTTTTTGATTACATTGTATTTTTCCATTTTAGTTGTATTACACTTTCATCCCAACTGGATATACGAAAAGTATGTAACTTCAGCTTCCAAGGGGTATTAAGGATATAATAGTAATTAGAAATTAGTTGAAATTAATTTGGTTAGTTAGATATTAGTTAATTGTTTATTATACTCCTTATCTATATAAGGAAGCTTATATTTGTATTACCTCACCTTTTGATCATTAGTAAAATTTCATTCCAATCTTCTCTCAATTATGGCTCCTTTTTCTCTGATCACCATGAATTTTAACACAACATCTAATGCCAAGACCCCTTCACCCATAAGCTAGAAGACTCCAGTTAACAAGGTGCATGCCCCTCTCAAGATTACTTCTGGAGCACGTGAAGCTTCTTGTAATTCTATCAATTTCATCACACAAAGATTACTTCCCCACTTTATTCAAAAGCTTTCCCTTTCAAGAACAAAGCCATTGGTTAATTCTGCCAATAATGAAAGAAAAATCATTTTTTGAGGGTCTTCTATTAAGTAAAGGGAAGCCTAAATACTGCCCAAATATGATGCAAAGCGTATAGGAGAGCACTTCAGTATTGCCTATTTAATGAAAGGATACATGTTGCTTGGGATTTGTGAGTATTAATCTAACTTGGGAGGCACAACCCTTAGAGAAAAGGAGGATAGCATCATCAAATGAAAGAGATGGATATTGCCCATCCTTCTAGCCATATTGGTAGTCTTCCATGTCCTTCTTGCCACTTCATTATCAATCAAAGCCTAAGCTATACAAAGAACAAATAAATAAGGAAACATAGGATTGTCTTGATAGAAAAGGGAACTCTCCCATTCCATAAAATTAAGAAGGGAAGATGAGGACACACAAAACTTGATTAACTTAATCACTAGTTCCAAAATCCAAATTTATGCAACATCATGTTGAGATAACTCCAATCAACTCCGTCATAGGCCTTGTCCAATCTATTTTGAACCCTACCAACCCCTTTTTATCCTTTGACGTTTACATAGTATGCATCACTTCCTGAGTGCCAATAGCATTGTTCTCAGTATCCCTACCTGGGAATAAAACTATACTTTGCATTAGGCAAATAAGAACAGACATATGAAAGCGAGCCTATTAACCAAAACCTTTGTAATAAGCTTGTACAAGACATTACAAAGAGTAATAAGTCTAAACTCCATCATTCCATCTGTGGTCTTCCTCAGGAATACGAACAATTAAAGTCTCAACAAGAGATGTATCAAAGAAACCCAAAGACAAAGCTATAGGTAAGAATGCGCACAAGAAGGGGGGTTGAATTGTGCTTTGCCTTTTTTTTCCTGCTGACTTTTGAAAGCTTATATTCAATATACTATCAAACTATGAGCATGTAGAGGCAAGGAAGCAGTGTTAGTGACTTCAGAAAGTGAACATTCTGAACTAAATATGAAATAAAAACGTGAAAGAAGGTTTTCCAAAACTAACACAGTAAACAAACTAGATAAAATAAAATAAGAGATAATAAAGAAGATATCCTGCTTCGAGAGTTTATACTAGTTCAGTCAACTTGCCTACATCCAGTTCTCAACAACCATTGAGTTCCACTAAACATTCTCTCACCGAGAGAAGAACAAGGATAGTCTTTACAATAGCCTTTCCAAGCTCTCACCGTGACCATAGACAACCCCTACTATCACTAACCAAGTAGTTATTCATTCGCTTTTCAAGCTAACTAAGTAGTTATTCACCAACCTCTTCAAGCTGAATAAGTAGTCTTTGACTAGCCTCTTCAAGCTAAACCACTACAAAAAAACTTGTGAATTATGGCGGGGAATTAGGGCGGTTCCAAAATCCGCCACAATATTCGGATAAATTACGGCGGTTTTAGTGACCGCCATAATCTTGGTGAAAGAA